>JAGDQP010006277.1:0-73331 GCA_022664845.1 Lepisma saccharinum | reverse complement strand
CAACGCCACGAAAGAAAATAATTTTTGTATCGAATTGTGACGGGTGACGAAAAATTGATTTATTTTGAAAACCCGAAGCGGAAAAAAATCGTGGCTTTCACCTGACGAAGTCGGTCCTTCAACACCAAGGCCAAATCGCTTCGGCAAGAAGACCATGCTTTGTGTCTGGTGGGACCAGAGCGGTATTGTGTATTAAGAACTCTTGAAGCCCGGCGAAACCGTTAATGCACAACGCTATCGCCAACAAATGATTAATTTAAATCACGCATTGATCGAAAGACGACCGGAATGGGCCCGAAGACATGGCAAAGTGATTGTGTTACACGACAATGCGCCGTCTCACACAGCAAAACCAGTGAAAGACACCTTGAATTTGCTTGGATGGGACATCCTTTCGCACCCGCCGTACTCCCCAGACCTGGCGCCATCTGACTATCACCTCTTCGCATCAGTGTGGCATCAGCACCACTTCAGCAATTTCGAAGACGTTGGAAAATGGCTCGACGAATGGTTTGCCGCAAAATACAAACAGTTTTTTCTGGCATGGTATTCATAAATTACCTGAGAGATGGGCGAAATATGTACCAAGCCGATGGCCAATAGTTTGAATAAAACAAAATTAATTTCCCTTGAAAATTACCTGTTTTCTTTACCAAAAAAAAAACTGCAAAAACTTATGCATACATCTGGTAAAAGGGCCAATACATGTTTTACATATACACCGAGCCGTCGTAGCCGAGTGATAGAGTATTGGCGTAGCATACCAGCGGCCGACCATCCTGACTTTTTTCGTCAATCACACTAGGCAAATGCCGGTATGGCACCTTGAACATAGGCCCTGACCAACACATTCCCGAATCCTTTTCCCTTCCCTATCCCGGCCTGAGCCTTAGATGTCTAAATGCCATAAATAAACATAATCACATGCTTTACGTGAAGGTATTATTTAATGATATATTTTCTACATACCTGTACTTAAACCTTAACAAAAGACAATAAAATTGTTACATAGTAACAATCAGTAAAAGAATTTTTGAAACTTGAACTTCTTCACTTTTCATAGAATAATAGATAATTAAATTTCCATAAACTTAAGGATAATCTAAAGCAACAGTCTCCAGCAAAAGATGGCAGCACTACCTCCGTATATGTCTAATGTATTTTCATTGTTACACGAAATTTCATTGCTACTTCTACAGATTCAAGCCTAGAGAGTTCAAACTTTCAGGGAAAGAAAGTTCATAACCAATTCAAGAGCATGATCGATCCCGATTTTTAATTTTCTTTTTTGTTCATTGTTGAAATTGCTTCATTGTTCTTGTGAATCGAAACCTGTAACAATGAAGCTCTGTGCAAAATATATTTAGAGCCAGTTCTACAATCGACTGCTAAAGTTCTAGTCAACGCTAACTTGAGGCCAAGTCTGATTTTGGCCAATTAGAGTACGCAAAATAAGGGTTGGCCTGAACTTAGCGCTGACTAGAAGAGGTTGATTGTAGAACTGACCCTTACTCTTCATATTCATTGGAAATAAGAAGGAATATATTCCACAAAAGCTACTCTAATTATCCAATGGGAAATATAAGGGGATATGTATGTTAGACTTATATCGCAGAATGGCATTCATGGGTCGTTACCAATTTTGAACCCCTCTGTATGTGTAACATTCTTTCAGTGGTGTTTTGTACTCTTGAATCTGAATAGATGTAAGAATGTAGAACAATGTATCGCTGCATTTATTGTGGTATGGATATTATTGCTTGTATAGAGCGTGAAAAGTAATGAAAAGCTAGCGAGTGTACAGCTGAAACTCGATGTATTTTTTGAACGTAATATTTTTATTGTGTAGGCAGAGACATCTATATAACATTACTTGTACTTGTATTTACAGAGAAGAAACAAGATTTAGAAATGTCGAAACGCGCGCAACCAACTTGGAGTAAGCCAAGCAACACATCTACTCCTACGTTAAAATTATATAATAGTTTGACACGTCAAAAAGAAGAATTCGTGCCTCAAAATGGTAAACAAGTGTTGTGGTACAGTTGTGGACCTACAGTATACGATGCTTCTCATATGGGACATGCCAGGTAAGTTGTTCATTAATTATTTTTTTCTGCAGTATTTGCACTAATTTGGTAAGGGGCTTTTTTTGTTATTGCATAAAATGAAGGAATAGCACGTAGAGTCTATACTCGAATTAACAGGGTTAAGTTCTTTGAAAATCCCATGAATACGAAACCATTGATTTTAAGTAAAACTGGATTAAAACAGAACCTCGGCCATTATGAACTCCTAGAACTTCAAAATTCAGTGTACGTGGAGCTGGAGAAGAACGTTCTGTGCTTTTACCTTTGAAGCAGCTAATCTTCCCAATAATAATCGAATTATTCTAATTAATATGATGAGTTATATCGATTTCGCAGAACTAGTTGGAGGGTTCACAGCAAGTCATTATTTTGAAGTTGGAAGTAACTGAAAATTACTTTCGTAAGTGTGTCATTTCCTTAAGTAGAAGTGACTTTATAGTTGAAAAAAGGAGAAAAGGAAAAAAATGTTATTGATAACATAATTTTCCTCAGAAGGGCAACCTCTTAACTTAGGGTTACGGGTTTGGCAATCCCGGAGATATTATAGCAGGTGTTAACCATAGTTCCATTTTCTGGTTAATACCAGTTCATGCTGCTTCTGCTATCAGTTTCTACTTTCTTCCCTTTGTTGTTGACTATCGGACATGACCATGTCACCTCACGTTACTAAATGATATGTAATTTAAAGATTGTTATTCCGTTAAACCTTACCAAACTAAAACGAAGGAAGTAAAGGTATTGGAAACTTATATCTAATGTCAGACGTAAAATTCCTTCACTTCTTATCAAGGGTTAACCATTCATACCTCGTATTTACAATTTTTGTCACGTAAAGTTGTTGCTGTCTTTTTATTGAAAGGATTATCCAGTTGAAACTTCGTGGAAAATAAACGTCCAATTTACGTCTAGGTGAATTTGGTACGAAGTTTCAACTGAAAAGTTCTCCAATTTTCTCCTTTCAATAAAACGATAACAAGAAGTTCGGGTGAAAAAAATGTAGAGACGAGGTATCACTGGTTAACCACCGAAAACTTTTTCATGTTAGTGTAGCTACTTGAACTTATGGTTGTTTTACAGCGAATCTAGAGGCAGCTCTTACAATCTTGCAAAGTATTATCCTAAATTTTACAAGTTACAAGGCGTTACACATAGTCATCGCCAAAAGTTTGTAGCCAGTCGTAAAATTTCTTCACCAAAGAACTTTGAAATGGATAGACCCATTTGAGCACAATTTTCTTTAATTACAGAAAATCATATTCTAACCGTACTTAAGAAGTCGCTCTGTCCATTCGAAAGTTATTTGGGAAAGAAAGTCTACGACTGGTTACAAACTTCGGGCGCTGACTGTAGATTGACATTGAAAAACACTTATTTCAGCGTGGAAATATCCAGCCAAATGTGGTAGGGGTTACTTCATTTAAAGAAACTCAGAGATTTGCTACTTGTCAGGAAACCGGCACAAACTTCTTGTAGAAAAGTAGTACATGATACGTGGTTTATAAACCAGTTTGCTGTCTTCTTGTGTAGTAGAAATATGGAGATTATTAAAATATACACGCTCCGTGTGTATTTATATTCTTTTCTTTGTAAATGAATGCCTTCTCTGGTCACTTGTCAACAACTACTCTTGAACCTCTTTATTGTTGTAAGCCCTGTAGTTCTTCTGAATTGTCGGGTACCAAGGAAGGTGAGGATAAGATGAAACCAATGGGAATTGCAGGCTCTTGAAATATTGTAGGAGAATTTGAAGAATTTAAAATTGGTAATGGGGTTAATCTAGAGTACTGGTAACAATTTTAGTTTTTTTAATCTCTTCTAGTATATATAACAGTAATACGTACACCTTTTAATTAACTAACTTTTGTCCTCTTAGCACCGAAAAAAAGAAAAGACTCGCAGAGTATTTTCGCCTTCCATCGGAAGACTTCATCAGCGAAACAACGAATTAATTTTGTGAAAATATGTTGCTGTATGTGTAGCTGAATTTGAAAAATGCAAATAAAATGAGATAAGTGCAGGTATATATGAAAAAAAGTATATGTAAGGTATTGAACTGGTCTCCATACAGCTGTTGCCCTGTCGTTAGGCATAGAACTAAACGTGTACGGAATATTACTGAAACTAGTTGTGTTAACTTCTTGATTAACATGTGCGTTGACCTAAGTTAATTTTATCTACATGTTTATTGAAATGTTAATTACATTACTTTAATCATTTCCTAATGTAAGTACCGAGCCGCCGTAGCTCAGTGGTAGAGCGTTGGCATACCATTCGGGAAGTCGCGGGTTCGATCCCAGCGACCGACCATTATACTGAGGTTTTTCCTCAGTCACACCAGACAAATGCCAGTATAGCATTTTTAACATAGACCCTGGCCGACATCTTTCCGAATCCTTTCAAAAATTCCTTGTGTAAGTATTGTAACAAAGGTGTCAGTTAAAATTGTAAAAAATATTATTTGCATTGCATAAGTAATTTTTGTTATAAGGAAACTTAAGCTTTAAGAAGATTTGAAACTCAGTTTCCAAAACATGGATACGTAGAAATCTCGCAGTTCAACACCTTACACATATATATCGTCACCTTGTAACCAGATTTTTTTTTTTTTTTTTTAACAAAATAGAGTTAACACTGCAGGGCATCAAACCCCAAAATAATATCTCACAAAACTATCTCCAAATGGCTAGGAATGTTCGAAATGAAATAAATTTATGCAGACTTTAAATGGAACTTTAAAACTGTTGTTTTCTCAAAAGTAGTAAACGTGACGATATCTATATCTTCATATACCTGTGCGTTTTCAAATGTTGTACATTTATACATACAAATAGCACATTTCCACACAATAAATTCGTTGTTCACCTCACGAAACCTTCTGGAGAATGGCTAAAAGTGTTTTGCGAGACTTTTACCAACAGATAGTTGGTAAATTAGAAAGGTACGTATTAATTATTATTATTACTATATAGCATTTGTCGTCCGTGCGTAATATATATGACATTATTCTTCTAGTGTATGTCAAGAGTCTGGCCAGGACGCTGGGGAGACTTTACTTGTGCTTTCATGCATGGCTCTCTGAGGTACCACTCAGCCTCCTATCAAATTGAGTACTGAAGGAGCTTGGTATTCTTGGGCACCTTGGGAGGTAAAGGCTGTCGAGCATGGTGACTGACTTCCCCACCTCACATCGTGCCCTAGGTCGAGAATATATGGAGCGCTATCTCCACATCTCCCATGAGCCGTTATCTTTACCTTTGTTCCATACATACCTTTCTCTAGCCAACAGTTACTAGTTCTGCGAAGTCTATCGTAACACAGCACGATTGTTATTGGAAAGATTTGTTGTTTAAAAGGTAAAATCGTAAAGTTTCATTTACTTCTATTAAAAATAGTACATATTATACTGTAGTACATAAAATAATACTGTACAATAGTATTATAAATGTACTTTTTTTCTTGTAATGTTAAATCATGTACACTCGGATTCGTGAAAGGTGGCTGCAGACGCATATTATTTATAGAATTCCTAGGACCCGGATTGTGGCGGCGATATTCTGTGATTCAGCTGCCGTGAAAGTGAGATGGAGAGCTGGGTATAAAGCGTTTTTGCCTCGGAGACAAACTTGATCGCCGTTCGGAACCCACTTTAATTGTTTGTCCTTAGAAGCTGAGGGGGGATAATCACAACTCATTTCAGAAAAGAAAGATGAACATCGGAAAATATTTTTCAGGCCATTTAAGTTAAGGTTAAAGAAAAAAGGAAAAGGTGAACACATGTAAAGGAACGGAAAAACTATAGAAACGTCGTTGACAGTGTTTAAATTCTAGTGAAGTCGTAAAAACTGTAAAAGTCGTTCATCTTCAATAAATGTTCCAACAGAATTTGATTCCCATTTTCATTAAAAAAAATCGTGTTGACCACGTTAGAAGTATATTGTCTACATCATATATATATATATATATTTTTTAAATACCCCAATTTAATTTCAAATGTGGGTTTTCATAATTCAATTTTGTTTCAGTGCTCTGTATCCAATAGTTTCCAAGTTAATCCCGAGGGATAAAGTTGCTGATATTATTGATCGTATGAGAGTCGGCTAACGTAGTTGCCAGAGAATATTTCCTTCAAAAAATTGTTCTTATTCATCGCTCGTTTCAACGACTTTTTTTTTTTTAAATCGTCACTTTCTCTATTAGAAATTTTCAGATTTATCCCTCGTGGTGGTATTTCCTTACGCCACTGGTTTCTCAAATATATTTTATTTCTAAGTCCCGATCCCTCTTCCCTGGCTGTTTTTTACTGCGACGAGGTTTACTCTTACAAATCGGTCAGTGATTTGCAGCAACATTTTCTTTCCTTTTTATTCATTCCTATCTATTATTTTCTCCAAGGAACAAAAGTAACTTATCTTTGAAAAGCTTAGGAGAAAGTTGCACATTTCCGTAGTATTGACGGTTGACGAAACTAGAGAAACAGCCTGACAAAGGAAGAGGGGAGATGCTTAAGATAAGATAAAATTAATTGTATGGGCGGTAAGAGCACTATGGCTTACACCCGTCCCGAGGAAGATACTTAAGTGTGCAGAACACAAGCAAAGAACAAAAATCTCACACAATTATCAGTAAGGAACAAGCTTTCGCCGGTACAAATGGTAAATAAGAATTTGAATTTTATTTAAGGCCTTTAGGTAACTTTGGCTCAGGCCGTATGGATGATGGGAGAATTGGTGGAATGAAAAAAGTGGGAAAACCCACGCACACGGTATTTGTCCACATTTCATGAGCTAAAATCGAACCGAGGACCCCAAGCAACAGAGGTGAGCGCTGTACCACTGAGACACCGCGGTCTTCGGTAAAAAAGAGAAAATTTACAAAGGAAGATGGTAGTTGTTCATTACCCAATGATAATTTATCCAATTCTTAATCTTTTGTTGTTTTTGTCTATAGGGTTGTCAGATAAGTTCGTTGTTTTTTGTTTTTAATTTATTTTAATTAGAAATATTAGAGATATATTTTACCTCATTGTTCACTTCTTGCTAACTTTTCACTAGCTTGTCAATGCTTCGACGGTAGAAATTACCAAGTCTTGACTCGAATAACTCATCGAGCCACGTTTTTGTTGAAATACATACCTCGCAGACTGTTAAAGAACGACCGGCAAAGGTGATAATCTCACGGCGCTAAAGCAGGAGAATACGGTGGGTACGGTAGAACTTCCCAATTGAGCTCTTGAATAGCAGTTTTGATCAGATTAGCGACGTGGGAGCAATCACGCTGTGTCGCCGGTCGGATCATTTCAGCTGGATTTGCTGAACGTAACCCTCTGCATTAATCGTGTTGTAGTTTTCTAGCAGTTCTTAGTGGATTAGACTTTCCCAATCCCACCAAACTCAGATCATTATTTTTCATGGTTCGAAGTGTTGCTTGCAGAGCCCTTCCATTCTTTCCCTTGCTTCATATTGACGTAAATACACCATTTTTTATAGCCGGTGACGATGTGGTAAGTAAATCTTTGTTCACGAGTAGCCTAATGTCGACGGCGGTAGTGGCGTCACTTGCGTTTAGAGTTTCTGGCACCTATGCCCCGAGGTTTTGCATCGATTGAAGGCGACGGTATCATGAGAGTGTGGAATGGCGTGTTCAATCGATCCCATTGAACTGGAAAAGTCGGTCGGAACGCGGAGAGTGTGTGAGGTCGAATTTCTCATCCTTGAGACGTGAAAAACATTTCTATACTGTTATTTCAGTAATGGCGCTTTCATCGTACACAACACAAATGTCTCGAGCAGCTATCTATGAAGCCTTGATTGAAAGCGAAGAGAAGCAGATGTCGAAAATGCTCATTTTTGTGTACTTATCACTCCATCGTCGCCTGAAAAGAGTGAGAATCACATTGTAGAAACTATGAACACAAATTGAAAGGTCCAATCAGAGAAGTCCCACAGTAATTACTATTTAGCCTATTCATCTGATGTCTGTTTGTAATCTGATATAATTACCAGATTGCCAACAGAAACTAATCACGCCTTTATTCACTGTGTGGCTTATTTCCTTCTCTGACGGGACCTTTCAGTTGTAGAGGAAGGATATAGCTACAGAATGCCATGTAACTTACTTACTCTATGGCTTACGGAACACGCAAGTTCATCGCCGCAGTAACAAACTTTCGCCATAGGATTCTAACGTGGGCAAGGTCAAGCTAGTTTTCTTCACATACACCTACTTCTCCAAGATCCCTTCTGACATTGTCTTCTCAGCGACGTCTCGGTCTTCCCAACGGTATCTTTCCCTCCATCTTTTCAACCACCATGGAATATATATAATCTTAGTTTTCTCCCCATCCGAGCTACTTTACCTCCCCATCTAGTCGTCTCGATTTCATTATTCTTACAACTTCGTGTGAGTCGTACAGTCCGTGGTGTTCATTATGCAGTCTCCTCCATTCTCCACTCATCTCGGCCCGTATATCTTTCTCAAAACCTACTGCGTTAAAATATTTTTCGTGTTATATCAAATAAAAAAACGATCGAATTTGTCTGCCAACCCAATATTTTCATATTTAGTGTAAAGTTTGTGCTATTCACTATTAGTAAACTGTGTGAATAAATTTCTTAAGATCTGTATTATTATAATTTTTTAGGTCGTACATAACGTTTGATATACTAAGAAGAGTTTTGTCTGACTACTTCGGCTACGATGTGTTTTACGTTATGAATATCACCGATATAGATGACAAAATTATTAAACGAGCGAGGCAGAATTACCTGTATGGGAAGTATTTGAGTGAAAATCATCCGTTAGAGAAAGTATTGAAAGATGCCAGTTCAGTACTCGAGGTTAGTATGAACCAAGTGCCTTACTATATCTTGTTTTATCTAATTGCAGGCTCGTATGAGACAAAATGACTTCAAATTGATTTGCTTAGCGTTCACTCCTATATTTATTTGTCCGTATACTGAGTCCAGAAGGAAATCTAAAATAATTTTCCTATCGCAAATAAGAGTGTGCACTCGAATGAGTATTCAGTTCGGTTCGATTAGGTGGAATGTGCCCATTGCTGTAGGTCGAATTCATCTTATTGGTAAATCTTAGTCAAACCTTACTTGATCAGAGTTTGTACATATTTAATGTAGTTTTTCAGAGTATATTATTTCTTGTAATGGAATGAAGAAGAAAAAAAAAGGCGTAACAAAACTAACATTTCTTGTTTGCCAAGATATTTCAATTTTGAAAAGCACAGGGGTTGGGTAAAGAAGCGTGACAATGTGTCCCAGTTTCCACATTACTTTATTAAGACAACCAAAATCAATTACACTACTTCATTGTTCTCTTTTTGAGTGTGTACCACCTTTTGTCACATTTGTGGAAGGCATCGTACACCGTCAGTTTAATTGTCTTTGCTGGTGCCATGTAGTGGCCGCCCTAAAGAGTGGATCATACCCTTTCCTTCACATTTGCTCTTTCATACATGCGAAAAATTGCAGTCGCATGGGCTCATGTTCGAGGAGGCGATTAACTTCAAGCAAATTTGAAACTTGTGATTTTTGTTGGTAAATGTGTGGTGGTCCTCAACCGTATCTCTGGCTTGGCGGAAAGCTGCTGCACGACGTGCAAATGTACTGTGTGGCTACGCCTCTTCGCCACGCACCTCACACAGCCCCAGAAAACATTCTGGTCCGTTAAGTCCTTGTGTAACCTGAATTTTTGTCCTCTACGGTAATCATGTATTCAGGGCGCTTGCACTTTCCAAATTTTGTCCCTCTGCTCTCTGATTCACTGCCTAAACACTATCACCACTACGTTTACTCATGTCTCACTATACACTACTAACCACCCAATACCGAACGCCATCTGACACACACAATATCCTTTGTACTTTTTTTTCTCTCTATCGCTGGTCACATTTCCAATAGATGAACGTGAAGCGCGTAGGCTACACAAAACTGTATGAAAGTTATCTAGATTTTAAGTTCCAATGGGTTATTATGAAAACACAAGAATATATTTACAAACTATGTATATTGTCATTTGATGTAACACTACTTTTTGATACACGTAGTTTACAACATGAAATTCGTGTAACAATGAAAATACATTAGAGATATATATATATAGGTAGTGCTGCCATATTTTGTTGGAGATCGTTGCTTTATATTAACCTTTATAAGCAGTTAAGTATTAAGATAGGCACGATGTACTCTAATGCCAAAAGTCGTGTAATAACAGTATGCAAATTGTTAAGTAGCCCTATCTTCACGGTTTGGGTTAGTTATCTTCTGTTAATAGCACCCCACCCTGACTAATGAACACAGTCATTAAACCCTGGAGGACTTGCAAAATGTAGCGTGATTAGATGAGTCATGATGGTAGGGTTCTAGTATGGGGAAAACTGATGAGGCCATATGCTCAGTTGTGAGCAAGGCACTGCCCATGTTCGTAGCGTGGAGTATGTTCGCGTGGCGTGTGTCGGGTTTGCTGGTCCTAAACACGTCATTTATGATGATCGTTACTGCTTGATGTACATTTACAGCCCTTAATAGCTTCATATATTCCATAACGATGGTCTGTTGCAGCAGGTTAATACACCTGGCCCAAGTTATCCAAAATTGGTTCGTGGACATTAAGGATGACAATAGTTCCATCACATTCGCCCGACGTTTAACTCTAACAAAATGGCCTGTCCTAAGACCATAAATAAACTTTAATATATCTTACATTAAAGACTATACATTTTGTCAAACATTTGGGCTCTAGGTATTATAATGTGAAAATAATGAAATAATAAAAAAATGTTATGAAGGTTCCACTTTCGCGTGCGCGCAAGTACTGATGGGAAACGAGTTTCGGAAATGGTGTTTTGTGTTGAAAAATTGAGCTGGGTCCAATAAGAAACAAATAATAAATGAAAAATAAAAAATAAAAACTGGGACTCAGTAAGGGAAACATAGTCAGGAAAGTGGAATACAGTATAGAAATTGCAATCGGAGAAAGTGGGATACAGTATAGAAAACGTACCCCCGAAAAAACTGGGATTTAGTGTAGAAATCGTACCCCGAAAAAGAAGTGAGATATGGTATAGTGTTATACCTAACAAAATATATTCACAGTGTCAGTGTCAATAGGAGAAAGACGACAAAGCGAGCCTATTACACTTTTCATTTTTATGTTCCCCTCTTTTTCTAATCTAGACCATGTGAGAGAAAAAAATTCAATATTAGAGGGGTGGGGTGGGGGGAGTAAAGATGTGATAGTTTAAGTTGAGGAAACGCCCTTCATAGATTACCGTAAACTTTCTATGCATCCTTTATAATGTTTTGAATAGAGTATTAAGGTGTAAATCAGATCTCTAGACTATGATAGTTTTCTTTGAATTGAAACGTGTATAAAACCTTAATACATCTGACTTACTGCTACTAAAATTGTAAAATAGTGACCATATTTGTTACAGCAACTTTCCACTACTGTGAAAAAGACAAATGACCCTGATAAGAAACAGATGTTAGAAAAAATGTTATCTAAAGTTTCGTCTGCTGTGGAGGGTCTGGAAGCAGCTGTTAAATCAAATGATGAAGTCAAGCTGAGAGAGGCACAAGAGGTGAGTAATGGTATACCAATTTCTGTTGTTGTTGTTTTGCAAATATTTCAGTAAATTATGTATGATTAATATTTTAAAGTACGTATAGGAGAATGCTGGATAGGTGAAGTCTTAATAGAAAGGAAGGGATCCATCCTTACGTAATATTTTGACGAAAATCACGTACACAAACAACACTATATAAAGTCACTTTTAATTTTCGGTTTCAATATATGATCACGAGTAGGCAAGAAGGAAGTTCACTTTTAACACACGTTTAAAATGTAAAGGAATAGAAGAACAACATGACGGACGATCACATCAAACACAGATGACGCCGGCGTCGGGAAGTGGCGCCCCCAACGCCCAGTCAGTTTTACTGGTTGCAATCAGCCCTGGCAGCTGCTAACATCGTTGCTGCATATGGGAAGTCCAACAGTAGGGCCAGAGTGCTTCTCTGTTGAGAATTTTTACTTCCCACTAGCGTAGGGGATTGGGGACCTCATCGCAGGTCTATGGACCGCAACGTGATGACACCATCACATAGCCCGAGCAGCAGACCATCGCTGCTCGTATACGGCGTAGGGAATTGGTGACCCCATCGTCCAGCCGGCTTATGCTGGTTGCAATCAGCCACAAATGGCGTAGGGAATTGGCGCCCCCATCGTCCAGCTGGCTTTTGCTGGCTGCAATCAGCCCTCGCAGCTAAACACCTACGCTGCTTGAAAGGAGGACCAGCAGAGAGTAGTTACATTCACATTCACCTCATTTTCATCCACAGATGATCATCATTTCATCTTCTCTTGTGCTGTGATTGCGCCTCCGCGCAATGACCAAGGATGTGACAGGATGTACTTGCATTGATGATGGCCCCTGGCCCAGGGGAAAGGGGGCGGAACCATTGGATAGCGCCTAGTTCTTAACAGCAGATTCTTGGATGGTCTAGCTCGTTGAGACTGGGAAGTGCGCCATTGGGGAGCTCTTCGGACCTTTTTGTCTCGCCAACACTGGGGGAGTGAGTGTCCCAAGTATCCATCAGTCGGGAGTGCAAGTGATTTCGACGCCAAGTCATTGGACTTCGCCTCGATTTCCAGCTTGCTGACAAGGGTGATGAGGGTAGTACCCGGCAGCCTCGTAGGCTCCTCAGAACGAAGACGGAGAAGTGTGGGCATTTACGGCTTTAATTCACCATGGCTCCACCACATCCTAAAAATCAGTCGCCTTCGCCGAAAGAAAAACAGAAAGAAGAGACAGAATGAAGAGAAAGTCACTGATGTAAGTAAGAAGGCGCATACAGCTAATGAATCTACCAGTGACAAGGAAGATAAACTACAAGTAGAGGAACAGACAAGTATCGTACCAACTATCACACGATATCTTGTAATTAAAGTAAAGAACGAAACAGACAATCCAGATGGTTTGAGGAAGATATCCCCTTTCATAATTCAAAGACAACTTACTTATGTTGCAGGCGAGCTACACAATGTTAAAAAGCTTCGGAATGGCACCTTATTAGTGGAGACATCTACTGACAAACAGACAAATAATCTCCTGAAGCTGACATCAATTGGAACTCTTGAAGTTGTAGTTGAGCCACACCGCCAACTGAATTTTACACAGGCGTAATAACTTGTTGGGATCTTCAATATGTTCCTGAAGAGGAGATTAAAAGAGAACTCGCCAGTCAAGGCGTAGTGAATGTTAAACGCATCAACAGCAGAAAGACTGGCCAATTACAACCCACAGGATCATTAATTTTGACATTTGCCATGCCTCAGCTTCCTAAGGACGTGAAGGCAGCTTTCTATCGCTTGCCTGTCCGTCCTTATATACCAAGTCCGCTCCGCTGTTTTAAATGTCAACATTATGGACACACCAGCACGTCATGTAACGTGACCTCTGCTGTATGTGCAATTTGCAGAACCAGTAGCCATGGTGCAGATCCTTGTAAGTCACTGAAACCTCAGTGTGTTAATTGCAAGGGTGATCATACGGCCTGGTCGCGTGACTGTCCTATTTTTCATAAGGAAAAACGCATTAGAGAGCTGATGGTTAATCACACGGCCTGGTCGCGTGACTGTCCTATTTTTCAGGAGGAAAAACGCATTAGAGAGCTGATGGTATTAGAGAAAATATCCGCTGGTGATGCTAAACGTCGATTAAGAGAGTCTCAGCGCACCCTTCCCTCTGGTGCGTTTTCACATGTTGTAGCCAGGATAGCAGTTAAAACTGTCTCGGTTGGTACCCAGACAGTTAATGTATCAACTCAAACCGAGTCTGATGTGCATGTAGACCCTCGGACGCCTCCCAAAGGATCAGAGACTTCTCACAATATGTCGACACAGAGTCAGGGTCAAAAACCACCTGTGCATCGTTCTAGAACTCCACGGGTTAAGACTACTTTTAGTCCCTATAAAGTCTCCAAATTAGCTCGAACTTCGCCTCTCGCTACAAGCATTAAGACTTTGATGAACGTTTTGGCTGCACAATTAGCTCAGGAAGAGTCTGCACATACTATCCATCAACCAAGTTCATCTTTGTCCTCCGACATGGTTGAGGACCACCTGATGGATATGGATTTTAATCTCGTGGGAAGGAAAGGGAAACCGAGGTTTTATGGTGTATTTTTGTTTTATCTTGTGAGGGCCCATTTACAGGCTTCCTCGTTATACTGGCCATTTACACCAGTAGGTTGAGTGTGAAGACCTTTTACATATATAAAATAATATATTCTTTTTTATTATTTTAATCAGCAACTAGTTCTGACATAACCAAGATAAGGGTCTTTCCCGTATCGGGACGGGCGTAAGCCATAGTGCTGTTCCCGCCCATAAAATTCATTTTATCTTATCAAACACAGATGACGACGTTCTGCGTGCGCGTAAGTACTGATAGGAAACGGGTTTCGAAAATGGTGTTTTGTGTTGAAAATTGAGCTGGATACAATAAATAATAAATGAAAAATAAAAAATACAAATTGGCACTCAGTAAGGGAAACGTAGTCAGGAAAGTGGAATACAGTAGAAAAATTGCAATCGGAGAAAGTGGGATACAGTATAGAAAACGTACCCCGAAAAAAAGTGGGATATGGTAAAGTAGGAAACGAAATGAAAAGGGAGTAGGTTGCTGAGTTAGTCACAAAAAATGGGAGTCCGTATAGAAAACGCAAAAATTAAATGAATGGGCAGGGCGAAGAGGAAGTGTGGATGTAGCCGAGGAGGGAAGAAAGAAAACGTTACTGCAGGTTTAGACCAGGTTTCAGTTTAGCATTCAAGCCCTGAATAAAAGCTCCTTCCCAGAGACGACATGTGGATGTGTTTGTGATGGGGATAGGGTATGGAAATTGTCATCAAAGTCAGTGTTGTGCAATTGTGTGTGTGTAGACACTGGCGAATCCGGTCTGTTGGTGACAGATAATTGGCGGTGATCATTGACTCGGAGATTCAAAGAACCACCTGTTTCCCCCACGTAGAATTCCGGGCAAAGTGTGCAGGTTAGGATATATATGACGTTTGAGGTTTAACAGGTTCCTTTGGGATGTAGAGTGAAGTTGCCATTAGCTGTGTTTATATAGATAGATGGAGATGTAATAAGGATGGGACAAGTTTTTACATTTAACGCTGTTACGTTTGTGGGCGGGAACTGAGGGCAAATGGGACAAAGGGTTAGTGTGGACCAAGATGTTTCTAAGATTGGGAGGATGCCGAAAAACTAATCCCGGCTTGGTGGGAAAGACAGATCTGGTATCGGGGTCAGATTAGAGTATGTGGAAGTGAGAATATGTTTGATCGTGGTAAGTTTAGGACGAAATAGTGTGATTAAGGACGGAGGATTCGGATTGGTGTTGGAAGTAGAAGCAGGTAGTGTATGTGTGTGGTTGCACATCGAATTTGTTTGGTTACGAGGTTAAATGGGTAGCCTCGATTGACTAACGCCTCCTGGAGGCGTTGGTTGTAGGTTTCGGTTGCGGAGGTGGTGGAATTCAGGCGTTGTCCTCTGAGGGCAAGGGAGAAGGGTATAGCTTTTTTGGTGTGGTAAGGATGGGAACTTAAATAATCCAAGTATTGCGTGTGGTTGGTTGGTTTTATGTGAACGGAAGTGGTAAGGGTGTTGTTTTCCAAGGTGAAGTCTACATCAAGGAATTTGACTTGCGTGTTCGAGATGGACCAAGTGAACTGGACAACACGGAACTGATTGAGCTGTTCTAGAAACGTTTTGAGGCTTGCCTCACCATGAGACCACAACATTAGTACATCGTCTAAAAAACGTATCCAAAGTAGAGGAGTCAACGGTTGGGTTTGTAGGAAATCGTGTTCCAGCTTTGCCCATGCACAGGTTGGCGTAAGAAGGGGGCATTCTTATACCCAGGGCTGTATCTCGGATTGGAAGGTAATGTTTGTTTTCGAAAGTGAAGTTATTACAGGTGAGGACCAGGTTGGCTAGATTTAAAAGGAAAGCTGTTGTTGGGGTGTGAGGTTTAGACCTCTGAGAAAGAATTCCAAAGCTGCCAGTCCATGGAAATGAGGAATGTTGGTAAGATAAAGATAAAATGAATTTTATGGACGGTAAAGGAATGTTGGAAATAAGGAAGTATCATCTATAGTAACAAGTAGTATGTCTGATGAGAGAGGCGGTAATTTACGGGTTATTTCAAGGAAGTGGTAGGTATCGCGTATGTAAGCAGGCAGCGCTTGAACATATGGTTGTAAGAAGGAGTCAGCGAAAGCGGAAATACGTTCAGTATGGGGAATTATAGCTGACCACAATGGGTCTGGCAGGGTTACCGGGTTTCTGAATCTTTGGTAGAAGGTAGAAAGTAGGAGTGCATGGGCTGTCTGAACTTTGGTGGTTAGTTTGTAGGTGCTGGAATCAGACAGTTATCGGTCAGCTTTGTCCAACACCACCGTGGTAGATCCGTTGTCGGCCGGGAGAACCATTATGTCTTGGTTCTCACGAAGCGCGCTTTGTGCTGGGAGCGGGTTAGGTTAGGTTGGTCGGGAATTTGCTGTAGGAATTCGCTATTGGTATACTTGCGGAAATTATTGCCGAGATGAATCGTTCGAGGGGACGACTACTAGGAAGGGGTGGTGGATCCTGCACTGATGAAGAGTGGAAACGTTCCAGGCTAGAATGAAGCTTACTGGAGGAATGGAACGATTTTTGGCACAGAAGTATCTTAGTCTGCGGGCAAATGATAAAACATCTTGGAGAAGAAGGAAGTGATTGTATAATCTAGGAGGTGAAAACGGGAGCCTTTTGTACAATATGTCAGTTTCAAGTGGAGAGGTGAAGTAGCTGGATAATGTATCAGTGGAATCGGCCCTGGAATCAGGTTTATTCAAAGGTTGGGTTCTGACGTCTGATTGTATATTATTACAGGCGTTTTAGAAGCAGATTCAACTGGGGAAAATGAACAATTGTCAATTTGAGCGGAAGTAGCTGAAGAATTATCCTGAAGACCAGTTTCTTTCAGGGATTGTGGTCTGAGGTCTGATTCTGAATTATCACCGGTTGGTTGAGTTTTGAGTCTGTACCGGTAATGGTGGGTTTTCAAGTAGGGGGACTGGATTTTAACAATGCACTTTAGTTTCGATTCTAATACCTAATAAGTTGCAATACTAATTTATCCAACAATGAAGTCTTAAGTGAAAAAATCAACATCGTTCCATTGTTTTAATGCACTTAAAAGAGTAATTCCTGTAGTAAATAAACACAAAGCTTTTATGTTCCATTTACAGTGTTTATCTTAATAACAATGTAAGTGATGTTTGATAACTTCTGTTAATAATAAAAAAAATGAAACCAACACGGAAAATTTAAGATAATTACATCAATCAAAAAATAATAGCCAGGTCCTTTGTTTGGTAGCAGACATATTCTTCAACAGATGGAATACTTTTCAAACCTTGTATTTATTATTTGTTATTGAAATAGCTTTCATGTTCAAAGCCTCTGGTTGCTGGTCATGTGCCTTGAAGTCTAGATCAGTGGTTTTTCAACAGCCGGTCCTCGGCAAATGAATACATTTAATTATTTAACGCCTCTTTTGTAGATTTCGACAGTTCAAAATTGAAATTAAAGTTTATATATCTTTTTAAAACAACTAGAATCTGAAGATGTGCTGGCATCTTCTGAACGTCAAGTAAACCTCTAACTTGCTGTCATCTTCCCGGTCGCGAATTTTACATGTGTGGATAGAAATCTCGACCGGGGGCGGAGTCATGTTCCACAACCAATCAAAATCATTCAAACATCCTTCGCTCCGTTGCTCAGTGTTTACTGCTTTGGCCGCTGTAAATAAAATTGCTAAAGTAATATGGAAACCAGCATTAAAAACATACCGAGTACTTATACGTCGAAGATATTGAGTTCAAATGTAGTCAGTGAGAGTAGTTGTGAATGCCTTTTGACTGTGAGCAAATTCCAAAACGGTTTGGGTACTACTGTAAAGCACACAAAATAAATTAGGGTGAGACGAAGATCGATGAAACAAAGACTTTTTTTTTATTCATTCTCGTGGTACTCCACGAGAAGAACACAATAGTACCAGAAAATTTAAACCGGAGCCGAGCAATATAAACAATTTTGTATGTCAAAATGCGAAACTAATAGGTCAGTTAGGTTACTTTTTTTTAATAACGACCTTTTTTTTTTTTTTTTAAGAAATGACAATAAAAAGTATTTTTACCCTCTTAGGACCGAAATTATTAATCCATGTCGTGTTAATCTGCCACATGGTTATGCTATTGAGTATTGTTGAGTATTTGTGCATTTTCAGTCCTCACGGAAGGAAAAAATGTTAGATTACAGTTGAAGTGTTTGAAGTCGCATCATGCTTTATATCAAGTAATACTTGCTTCGTAAAATTCCAAGTTATGCATTTAGAATGCATATCGTGTACATTATATTTGAAACCAATCATTAGGTAGGCTATTTCGAGTTTACAATATTGATTGACTGCAACTTGGTCTTTGCACTAATTTACAATGAGTTGTTTTCTATATGAAAATGATGACTTCCAGACATTTATGTTCAAATATTATGTACAAGTGATGCAATGGATGTAATGCCGTATGAGTAACTTCCAATGGCACATAAATGTGCAGCTCAGTCATTATTAGGAATAGGGTAAAACTAACAATTCTTTATTTACAAAATTCTAATACATTTGGCGCTGCCCTTGCACACTAACTGACTATTTGACAGTTTTATGCTATGCGGGTCAGTTGTCTACACTCTTAACCTTTTACGGCCTTGAGACGATTGTTGAATTTATATACTTCAAGGGATTCTGGAAGATGTTATTGATGTACTTAATGTTATTTTCCAACAATGTGATGACTCGTTGTTGGGAGACGAATCAAACTGCATTGAACTAAATGCAGTTACGGTGTTAAAACGAGTGATTTAAAGGCTTAAAACGAAGCAAAATAACCCTGGTTTTATTGACGAAATCTTTTATTATTATTATTATTATTATTCATCAAGAATATTAACTACTTAGCACACCTTATGGATTTCTTGTCTAGATTTAGTAAAATTAAATGTTTTTACGTTAAAAATGTACAACAAACGTTCTGCTTATATTACGAAAGCGCCATTGTACACGAGAGAATAGTTCCGTCCTTTTGTGGCCTTAGCCATCTTTAGCTCAGATCGAGGACTTATTGGAAGTCCTCATACTCAGGACTACTCATAGTAGTATTATTTTACTACAAAACTTTTATCAGGGACAGTCCAAATAAAGATTTTTTTCTAAATGTATATTTTTAACTAGAACTAACATTTTAACTAATTGATTGATCATCAAATAATGTTTCGGACCCCGTTATAGTAGAAAAACAGTTTATTTCCAAAGTAGCGTGAAAATTTAAAAAACACACACACACACACATTTTCCTGTGTGGTTTGTTTTGTTTCGGCGTTCAATTTATCGTTTAAAAAAAAAAATCACTAGTTAAAACCAAAAGAATGTCAGATGTTAGCAATAATCAGTTTCACTGGTTAGATATTTTTTTATACCCTTGCGCAACGTTTTAATACAGGATATTGTCTTCTATAGTAATTGAAACAAATAATTTCTGCATGGAATATATCTTAATTGAACCTTCAAATGTTGGTAATTTCCTTATTTTGAATGTGTAGAAGGCAGAATGTGAATTTAAAAGATAATTAGAGTGCATAAGGGTGTACGTTCTTGCACTCAAATCAGCGCTTGACTTTACATCGCATTCTGCATGCTACGTATCCGAAATAAGGAAAGAAATAACATTTAAAATACATGCAACACTATTAAAAAAGAAGTTAATGTAGATAATTACTGTGATATGTTTCGTTAGGTTATTGTCAATTTGTAAACTACATACAGAAGTTATAATCACGATAATTTTAGAAACTACATCTATATTGAGTTTCTCACTACGTAGACCTACTGACTGATTACTTCACAAGTATGCCTTCACTCAGATTGTAGACTTCTTGTACTAATCACACCGTAATATTAATTCATTTTACTTTGATAATATACTATTTATTTAGCACAAACTATCTTCGTATTATAGCACAATCTAAAATTAAAATCACCGACTAGAGTTTGAATTAGACTCGAAATTAATCTACCTCTCAGCTTCTACGTTATTCTACAAGGGTTATGAATTTTCGAACTGGCAGTCGCTACAGAACAGCAGCTACCAGCAAAATTCCTTCACGGTAATGTATATTTTCTAAATTTAACGCTGACCTTACTTTCCTCTTGCATTAGTTTTCAAATGTAGTCATTCTAAGTCAGTACAGATCATTGGCGGTGCGTCACCTTAAGTGTTGAGCGAACAGTCAGTGGTCAGATAGAATTGTAGTTATATTTTAAACCTCCTAGCATCTCTCAAACAAGGTTGGTTGTTAGCAGCAGTGAACGCTGAGTAGCTAGCAGCGGACTAGAGGATACTATAAGGATTTTTGATTGGTGGTCGAACATGACTCCGCCCCCGGTCGCTATTTCCATCCACATATGTAAAAATCGCTTCCCGGTCCTTGATAGTTTTTCCCTGTAGTTTGCCAGTCCGTGATTATTAAAAGATTGAAAAGCACTGGTATAAGTGATTTTACCCTTTCCTAGGATTACATATGACTCCTATGCCGTCCTCAATGTGTCTTTACAGATTGTCATTTGCCTGATAGACTGCATTTTTACATGAGACACTGATCTGCAGAATTTTAATAAGAAGGAAACTTGAATATGTCTTATTTACATTCTACAAGTACGAATGCTGAAGGTTTAACAACAGTTCTTGATATGCTCCACCCAGTCTCCAGGTATCTCAGCTAGTATGCGCTGATTTAGTAAACCCGTGTTCTTTTTACACGCCATGTAACTGTGTCCCCTTATGGGGAAAGTAACTTTCACAGATTCAAATCGACCATCCTTATGGACGAGTGAGTGCAAAAGCCTCTTTAATGTGTAATTCTTATTCTGACTGGGACAAATAACACAAAAGTTTTCTAAATGGCAAACTTCAGATCTTAAACGTTCGACTACTAAGTGATACAATATCCGTCACGTTATCAAATCCTTTCTTCCGACAGTTTCATCGTATATGTAGAAATATGAGTCTCCGGAGGACAAAGCATGAATGCTAAACGTGTAAACTGATAATTGGCGTTTATAGGAAAAGTCATTCGTTCATATGTTTGGTACTTGGGACATGAAACATTTGTTCATGAATTTTTCTTAGCATTCCTTTTCCTCGTGTTAAATATTTGTGCCTTCCTTTTGTGGACCTCTAGTTCACTTATTTGTTTTTCTAGTTCTTTCTTACCTGATGACCCATTTAGTTCTGAATTGATCAGTCACATATTGGATAAGTGGCCAGCCAGGGGGTATCCGGTAGAAATACCGTATTTACTCGAATATAAGCCCCCCCCCCCCCCCCCCTTTTTTTTTTTTTTAATGTACGGCTAAAATTTTTGAGGGGCACTTACAATCGCATGATACGTTTTCGGACAAATGCTAGAAATAGACTGGAAGGCTCGGACCCCAACACTCTGAAATATGCAGAGTGGATAGATGTACTAACTCTTATCTGGAGAGATACTTCTATCAAGTCACTGGTTTTGCAGCCAATGACGTGCTATGGGAGAATTTTCTGTAGTGATCGTATAGGGGTTAGTTATACTAAACTAATTTTTTAAACGAACCCATATTTTAGGGGACGCTTATATTCGAGTAAATACGGTATTAAATGGTTCCATATAATTCATATGACACTGGGTAGTTAGGGTATTTTTCTTGTTACATTTTGTGTAACTTCCTCAGATTTAATTCCTCAGGGAGACCGTACGGAGATGAGATGTACGACCTTGTAGGGAGCTGATATATTCATACTAGCTTTTTTATTTATGCTGGTGTTTTGGCAGCCTCTTCTGTCAATTAGGGATCATCCTGTATTTGCAATTGAGTGTGTGTTTTTTCATTATTATTTTATTTCTTATCACGACTTGATTAGAAACTCCATGAATGCTTAAATATATAGGCACTTCAATAATTGAGCTATCTCTAGAAACCCTAACTTAATAAGAATGATTCCGTAGATTTGCATCTCATTCATTCTTCCTCGGTCTGCGTCTTCTTACAGGTAGTACAAATACAAGAGAGAGAGAGAGAGAGAGAGAGAGAGAGAGAGAGAAAATGTACGGGCCATTCGAGTAACTTTTTGACTTCGGCCTGTCATGATTAACCGTCACGTCCTAGTTAAAACTCACAATCACAAACATCCTTGTCCCGGCCGGGATTGGAACCCTAAACCTTCGAATTGAATTTATTTTAAGGCCTTTAGGCAACTATAGCTCAGGATGAGATGAATTGGTGGAAGGAAGAAAGTGGGAGGAAACGGGAGCACCCCGAGAAAATCCACGCACACGGTGTTCGTCCACCACAAAGCCCACATGAGCAGGGATCGATCCGACGACCCCTAGCACCAGAGGTGAGCGCTCTACCAACTGAGCTACCGTGGCCCCCTGAACCTTCGAGTCGCAGGCTTAGCGCCCACACGGTTTCCAGGTGGGCTACAAATACAAGAGAACTGAGATATGTTGATACGCTTACTTGCATCCTTTAGTCTTCCATATTTAGGCCTCTTCTTTGATTCATTTAAGCTATATTCTTATTTTCGTCACTTCCACTCCATTTAGATAGGCTTGCCATAGGTACCGGATTTGCCGGAACAGTCTCGATTTTAGGCCTTTATCCAGCTATACCGACTGCATTTCTTATTGTTTCGGTTTCTGTATTTTTATTTTGGGAAGTAGCAATAAAAGCTGGCAACAACACAGTCAAACAGCTAACATAAAATGAAAACTTATCAAAAAAAAACAATTGTAATTACTTCTATCGGTTAAAATATTTTGGCAGTTCGATTGTCAGTTGTCACACCTATGTCACTATGACAACTTTTGTAATTATCTCTTTACCGAGCCGCCGTAGCTCAGTGGTAGAGCGTTGGCGTAGCATTCGGGAGGTCGTGGGTTCGATCCCAGCGACCGACCATGCTGACTGAGATTTTTCCAGGGTTTTTCCTCGGTCACATCAGGCAAATGATCTTCAACATAGGGCCTGACCGACACCTTCCCGAATCCTTTCCCCTCCCCTATCCTGGCCTGAGCTTTAGATGCCTAAAGGCCATAAATAAAGTAAAATTCAAATTCGTAATTATCTCAGTGCGGTTTAATAATTATAGGGTGTGTACCTAGCCGCGATTGTAAATTATTCATTGTAAGAAATGTTGGTTTGGAAAATAATTAAAAATATGTAAAAGAAACAGTACCTTTTCATCTGCACTTCTAGCCAAAATACTCGTTAATTATTCAGACAGGACAAGATTAAATAAATTGCTGTTATTGTTCGGTAGAATTTTCTATGTCGCATGGTGGAGATTCCGATGTGAGAGAGAAGAAACGAACAACAAAACATAAAGAAAGCTGCTGCTGAAAGTAAAACTTGTGACTTCTTACTTCAAAGGAGCTAACATGACGATTTGAAAGTGAATGCACAAGAAGCAGGCTCTTTCACATATACTGCTGTGATATAATAGTTTTAACTCTGCGGAATGTACATCAAAGTTAGTGAAAATGTGTTTTGAAGAGAAATTTTCACTTCCGATGACGAAGTGTAAGGTAATAATTTTAAACGTTTTAGCTCCTGTTATTATGTCAACATTACAACAGTATCTGGAAGCTATAAATTACATTTCAATATGTGTAGACATTTTCAACAAAAAAAAAGGAAGAAATGCTGTTGCCTATTGTGCGTTATTTGAAAATTGAAAAGAGATAAAAATAAACCTACAGTCGAACCTCGTTAATCCGTCACCTATGGTACTGAGGGCATAGTCGGAACACAAGAAAGGTCGGATTATCAGAGGAGCACAAATATTTAATACAGTATAGTAAAGTCCAAAGAAATCTATTTGATAATTATAAAAAAAACTACAAGTTACAAACTTCGTAAAAGGTACACTAAACTGTACATCTTGTCGAAATTCACTGCTTTAACAATAAATATTCGTAAAGCAAAGTACCAGAGTGCACTGGTTAAGTATCACAAGCTGACTGACTCAACAATGTGCATAGTGTTTCAAGGACAATTACAAATATCCGCCGATATTCCTAAACATTCGTCATGGTCATATTATGCGAGGAGTCGAACAAATGGAGGTCGGTTTGCCGTGGTTTTACTGTACTTGATTTGCAAGAGCTGTCTGGTGAAACCTCCAGAACCAGTAGTTAATCAAATAATTAGCGTCCCGCGAAAATATGAAATGTATTAAACAAAAATTGTTTGTTTCTGTGCACACATTCAATACCAAAATGAATTTTGGTGGGGAAAACGTAGGTGAGGTGGGGTAAAAGCGAGGAAGATGTTTATTGCAACCCCAAATGGAAATATGATGGTCGGGAAATTGTTGGTATTGGCTGTGGAGCGCATATTGTTCATAACTGGTCGGAAATTGAAAAAACAAGTTGTTGATTTTATTAATTTCAGATCAAACATTACAGTGGATACTGATAGATTATTCGATGAACTAGTTCTTGTTAAATCGTTTTATGGGAGACCAACATGGAATTATTTACGAGAACTCATCTGAATGTTTGGTACAACATTTTCGACTCTTAACGAGAGAAACATTTCAGTTCGTGGAACTTCTGCCCAAGTATAATATTTTCCCCTTAATGATCAGGTCAGAACATACAGCAAACGTATCTATATTACCTGTGAGAGCCCTCTAAACTGTAACTTAAGCATAATTTTGGACTACAGTATATATTTTTTTCGCCTTATTGAAAGTGATGTGGCAGCATTAAAAAAGGTGGTAACCTCAGAGAAATATTCATGGCACAAGACTACAATTGATGAATCTTAACCATCGACGTCATACGAATCATCATGAAGTAATTAATTTAAGTCTTTTAGTATTATTTTATGTGCACGTTAGTAATATTTTTACGTATTTTTAAAATTATTCTTGTTCTATCAATTTCTGTCTTTTGTTTATTTGATGTGAGTGTTTCTTGCTAGAAAATGCTGCCTCCCAGATTCCCTTGGAAAAGAAAAAAATGGCAACCCTACATTTAGAGTCCGAAACGTTTACACCTAACATGACACTCCTTCACACAGTTGCTATATTTTATTATAGTACAGTGTTGCCAGTATATTATGTTAAAACCTGCAGTCAGGACAGTAAACGTTCACAATGTCAAACAGGACTGTCTTACTTGGGCTCTGATTGGATTCCATGCAACAAAGACTGTTTGATATTCCCTTGTAGAGTTTATTTTGAAGCCTTATATCTCAGGACTGTTGCTGTTTTTTTCATGTAATGATGCTTAAGTATGTAGTACTGGATGCGAAGAATAGCAAAATACAGGTAACTCGTTTTTTTTTTTCCAAAAAAATTTATTTTGATTTCACCTCTAGTATTCATTTGCTATTTCATGGAGGGAGAGGGAGAGAGAGAGAGAGAGAGAGAGAGAGAGAGAGAGAGAGAGAGAGAGAGAGAGAGAGAGAGAGAGAGAGAGAAAAACACACACACACACAAAAACAGACTCACTCTCTCTCTCCAGTCATACCAGGCAAATGCCGGGATGTTACCTACTAAAACGGCCCTGGTCGTCTACCTTCAACAGTTCTCCCCCACCCTATCCCGGCCTGAGCCTCCGATGCCTAAAGACTTCAAAATAAATTCAAATTCAAGTATACGACGTGAGAACTGGTGAATTGGGTTGTAGTAGGCAAAATAAGAGTTTTAAGTAACGTCTTCCAAAGAAAACAGCATCTTCATATTTCTAGTATGAGATTTTATATTAAGAATGGCCAAACAGATCCGGGGCATGGACACATGCACGTAGTCCTTCGTAATTCCTAGTTTTTCTTTTTTGTTTGTTTGTTTCTTGTGGTGGTGGGGGGGGGGGGTCGGATACAAAACGAAAAGTCTTCTTTCTTTTTTTTTCTCTCTTCATTTTGGTGTGTTGAGAGGGAGAGCAGCGTCATAAAGAGACAGAAGAAATTACAAGACTAGTGCTCTTGAAACCAGTCATGTAATATTCTGTCACTAATACATATATTCAGTGGTTGAAGTGAGGCGGTATGCATCAGTATGACATACCGGCTCTAGTTTTTGAGAGCTGAAAGCATACCTTTACTGAAACATATTGTATGTAACTGTTCTTATATGTAACTTTTTATATGTCTAGGCAAATGTTAGCTGTTTCTCCTTCACTTCGAACACTGCATATATTGGAATTACAGAAAAGGAAAACAAATAATCGACGGCACCTTATTATATCTTTTAACTCCAACCTCCACCATCACAAACTCAACTCAACTCTATATACACCTGTTCCTACCCTTTACCCTGCGACATGGGTTTTATTGCGTTGTCAAAAGGAAAGACCAAGACATCTGTCCTTCCCCCCCCCCCCCCTCCCTTTAAGCGTGGAGGGATGTAAATAAAATAAGAAATTTCTTTTCCATATCGATTTGCTTTGAGAAATGAAACATGTATTTTAGAAAAATTAAAGGACAGTGAAAAAAAAAAAATGTTCCTGTCAACGCCCTTTCTCTAAGTAACCAAAGAGATGTACAAATGACAGAAGCATGAATGTTATGTGGTATTTGTTATAGTCCGTTTTGGACAAGAAAACAATAACAATTAAATATACAGCTATCTTTATAAAATATATTTTTCGAGTTTCAGATACACTGAATTAAATTTGCTTTATTCCTTTATTAAATTGTTGTCTTTTGTCCTTTTCGGCTCAGGCCGGGATGAGGAAGGTATTGGCCAGGGCTTTTCATAATTTACCATCTCGGTTTCAGATGCATCATAATAACGAAGTCCCTATAAGGGAGTTTTGAATCTGTGAGCGAAATCGCAGGAATCCATTGGACCAGATATCCGATCCGGATCTGACCATCGCTATTGTATACATCTGATTGAATGGAACTTTTTATGTCTTAGTTTTGTTTGATATAATGTATTGTATAGAGCTTTCAACATAGATTGAAATTTCTTTTTTGTAATTTGTAGGTTTTCTTAAAAGAAGCTCAAGATCCTCTGTCGGATTGGTTAGATCATTTGTATGGGAGTACTGTGTCAGATAACTCCATTTTCTCAAAACTTCCTCAATATTGGGAGGAAGAATTCCATAAAGACATGACTGCCTTAAACGTAAGTACTGTTCACAAACTTCTGCAAGTTCTATTTGTGTAGTGTTTGTATATTGATTACGAAATAAAATTATTTCCAATTTTTTTTTTTTTTTTTTTTTTATTTTTTTTTTTTTAAGTTGGAGAAGTTAGCATTTTGCTACAAAATATATTTTTCAACTTTCTTTACAGTCTTCTATGTGATATTATTTGACTGTGATCTAGTGGTTGCGGTCGTAGACATCGGATGAGCGACGGTGATACATGCAGGTGTGCTGCCATCCATCGTGATTAAAATTTTCAGGGTTTTTCTCAGTTCTACCAGGATCGTACCTTGACTGCGACACTGACGGGCCTATGTCGTAGCTGCCTATCCACGTAATGTAGAGAGAATTAGAAAGTTTGAAGAATTATGTTTCATTTTACCGAACAAGAAATAGTTCAGTGACAGGATTCCCACTCACCTGGAAAACCTGGAATAGTCCGGGAATCCAGCTTAGCACTAAAAGGTTCTGGAAAAGTCAGGGAATTTCACTAGAAATGTCTGAAAAAGTCAGGGAATTTGATAGGTTATTGTTTGAAGTTCATTTAGCTATAGCAGGCATTTAATGTTAGATCGTTTTTGAAATTACTTGGAGGCTAATGTGCCAACCATGAAGCAATTTAAGAAAAGAATACAGTGAAATATTTTGATGTATCTTTATTTTCATGCAACTATGGTCTTTATTTTCCCATCGAATTATGATATATATACAAAATAGGGTACCTGGAAAACCTGAAAAAGTCGGGGAATTTGATCTTTGCAAATGAGTGCGAACCCTGAGTGAGTATGATTCCTAATATCGAACATCCTGTCTAAATTTTTGTTCCGATTCTACCTTACTCATGATAAACGAATGCCTGGATACTACCTTTGTTCATAGTCACTTTCTCGGGCGTTGTACTCGCCAAGGTATGTCACTCGTGTGGATGAAAAATGCCTTGGAAGTCCAGTAAAGCAGTTTATTTATTTATTAAGTTTCAGATAGAGCTGAAATCGCCATTGTACACTGAAACCAAATAACATGGCAAGAAACTAAATAACATAACATTACATTATAAAATGATACTTCAGTGCTTGGATTATTCAGCCTGGAATCACAGTTTTTTTTTTTTATTATTATTATTATTTCTTTAATTCCTCAACTCCAATTTGCACGCCCCAAACGCGCGTTAACCAGAAGTGAGAATTTGTTTCGCATAGCTTTTCATCTGCGCGAACGCTGCTCAGTGAGTAATGCTGGTTGATCTGTTAGTAGTGCTGAGGTCGATAGCGAGTGGCTTCGAGCACTCACTCGAATCGACTTTTTTTTTCGATTAATCAGATGTGCAATGGACGTCGATATTATAAGGAGAGGAAAATAGCGTCCCACCCACCAAAAGGTTTCACGTCTAAACAACAGCTGACCACGTTTTTTGATGAAAGTTAGCCCAGCAGATTTTGGTAGAGTATCTGCAGAGATAAATGCAATCCTGACCGAAGAACGGTGTAGGTGTAGCAGACGACGCAGGTAACGTGCTGTTCATGGGATTTATAGTCCTAATAGCATCCCGGACGAATAGTTGGAACGCAGGTAACTTGACTTCTCTATAATTGATACCATTATTTTAAGTTGCTTCATGTGATAAAACTTTATCGTAGCTCAGTGTGTCATTTTAAGCAAGTTGCTGGCAATAATCTTGATATAAAGAAGTAACAGTATTATCCAGTCATTTGGTTCGCCTGTAAGAAAAGGTACAAAGGCGCACTACAGTACTTGTGTTGCGTATGCATAGAAGTGGAACTGTGTAGTTCAGCAGTCCCAGCAAGGTAGCAGAAACATTGCGAGGTACATGTTGTTTGTAGTGCCTTCAGATTCCAAAAAATATTCACGTAAGGTGTATGACCTATTGTCAGTGCAGGGAGCAGTGTCCGTGCGTTGGACAGTACATCTTTTCCTCCACTGGTAGGGAAACGAAGCAGCTTGGTTCAGGAATCTCGAGTGAAAAATCGAATGATATTGTTAACCCAGGTTTTGTCGTCGTTCCAGTTGAATAAAGTGCAAGGAAATCCAGCAACCGAACCTGTGGGTATGAGAACACACGCTAATTATTATTAGTTCGTGCACTAGGATAGGCCTAGAAACCTATCGTTGTTGTTATTAGAATAAGTTACGTTGAGAATAAGATCCTGAAGTTGTAACGCTTTTGTCGTACATACATGCATGTGATGGGCTAAGCCATAGCTGAGAGGCCAAAAGTGCTAATATTTGTGATACGTTAAAGTTATTCCCCGATCAGAAAGGAAAAAAATAAAAAACTTTTATTCATAAATGCAACTATCGGATTTTTTAAAACAGTATTGGACCTGTATATTCACTCAATAAATGAGTTTTCGAATAGAAAATCAGTCATTCCATTATGAAGTTATTACAGTGAAGGAATAAAAGCTTGGCATAATCCATATCCGAGAGATTTGCATTTTCTTGTCTTGAAATACTCAATTATAGTGGTAATATATATACTTAGTTAAGTACCTTAGCGTTGTTTTAACTGGAGACATTTCTAGCGTTTAATAAAACTTTATTCCAGCACCGTGAGCTATATACGAACGTTTTGTCATCCATCTCCACACTTTTGTTGAGAGAGTACTTTTCGCCCTCACAGCTGGGGGTATCATCAGGGCATTTGAGATTAAGTTTCAAGCCGGGCAGTCGAGATATCGCTTTTGTGTTGAGCAAGCATCTTTATCGTCTTGCGAACACCCAATCATTCCTTCTCATCGCTGTTCGTATCTACACCCGAACCGATCCATACTTGCCACGGCCCACTTGGTGCAGGAGGCACTGCAGGGTACCGGGTGTCCATCCGTATCCGTAGTCATTGTCTATTCTGTATCTGGCATTCGAATAGGGACCGGGTTAGCCCCAAGCGGACGGGCGTATTCTCAGCAAGTAACAAAAAACATGGCGATTATAATACACAAGAGGAATAACTCACAAGTAGACCTCCACTTCGCCGTTGCGTTAGCAAAATGAAGCAACTACTGTCATAAAGTAGGGATGAATATAAGACACTGATAAAAATTTTAGCTGCTAATGAGCACTAGAAATATGGGGAAACTAAATGGAAACATGAATGTGGGAAAACCATGTACAATACAATTTGATAGTTCCAAGACTGATTCTTTTCGAAATTGGGGAACAATGATAGTTCTGACTTCAACTATATAAATCGGATTAGGAGGACTGTTTTTATGGCACTTCCGGATCATGACCGCGAGGTATCAAACAGCAATGATTTTTTTTTCGAGCAATTTACACTAATTAGTTTGTGCATATCTAGAACGGTTTACAACTTACAGTACTTTGAATGTTGACAAATTCTCGGTAGTAGATAACAGATAACTACAATGGTAGTGAACATAGCTCCACAGATATTAAAAGATAATAACATTTCCCACAATAACCTCTGTTGATGAACTATTGTTGTCTCTCTCGAGCAGTAATGCCCTATGCAGAGATTATTTTCTCTCATGGACTACATATGGGCGGAAAGAAAGTCACAAATGAAAATTAATGCCATGTTGGTGGTAGAAACAAGCTTTACCTAGTCGTGTGAAACTTTTTAAACAACAACTTGAAGAGAACTAAGTAAAGATGATTCCAGCGATAAATGTTATCAGATGAGTCCAGAATTATCTAAATAGTACTGTAGAAGGATTTAAAAATTACTTTCTATTTGTAAAAAAGAAAATGAGCTAGTATCAACATTTGTGCCAGTTGACAGGATATATCATTGTGTGGAGATGAGTTACGTTTTCCGTCTTCATGCCCAGTTTACTTATTTATGACTAGTCCAAATTTTAAGCGTCTCCGAAAAGAGCATGGAAAAAGAGGTCACCTAACCTTGGTTATGTCAAGAGAATCATGCCCAATATTTCGTCTAGTTTACTTGACTTCGTCGTGTGCTGAAAACGTTAAACTCAATTACAGACAATGTGCAAATAGGACTGAGGTCGGGAGTGTATGCTGGCTACGAGGCAAGCAGAATGGCGGGAAGTGAACTTTGATGTCAATCTGGTGAGCTGAAATGTAAACAAACATTATGTCAAAGTGAGATGTACGTGTTCTGCTGCACAGAGATCTTGCACTGAATATACGCTGTATCAAAGTTTATTGTTCTAATTTATGATATTAGATTCATTGATATATCTGGTGTAGTAAAAATAATCCATTATTTTTGCATGACATTGAAGGCTTGAATTACCATAGTTAGAATGATCCGATTTAGGTCACATATGCGCCGTTTTGTTCGATAACGTGTTGCCATTTGGAAGGTAATATCATGATGCCTCTCTCATAGAAGCCCTTGTCCCTATTGGCAAAAAATTGAGACAGTCGATGTTCACAAGCCTCTCTTGAAGCGAATTTTTCACCAGCAAACGTGTTCGCCATGGACAGGAACAGATGGTAATCACTCGGTGCCAGGTCCGGACTATAAGGTGGATGCATAAGAACCTCCCAACCAAGCTCCCGGAGCTTCTGGCGAGTCACTATCGATGTGTGTGACCTGGCGTTGTCCTGGTGGAACACAATGCCTCTCCTATTGGCCAAAGCTGGGCGCTTCTGGGCGATTGCTGCCTTCAGACGGTCCAATTGTTGACAGTATAGTTCCGAGTTAAAGGTTTGGCCGTAGGGGAGCAGCTCATAGTAGATAATTCCCTGCCAATCCCACCAAACACACAGCGAAACCTTCCTGGCTTGGGCACCGTTTGCGCCGGCGCACCGCGCTTCGACCACGACCGTTTTCGCGTGACGTTGTCGTAAGTGATCCACTTTTCATCACCAGTCACCAACCGCTTCAGAAATGGGTCGCTTTTGTTGCGATTCAGCAGCGATTCGCAGATGGAAATTCGGTCCATGAGTTTTTTTTGCGTTAACTCGTGTGGCACCCATACATCAAGCTTCTTTGTGTATCCAGCCTTATGCAAATGGTTCCACACGGTTTTTTGTGCAATGTTTAGCTCTTGGGCAATCGAAACAGTGCTTACATGACGGTCGGACGCGACAATGTCCATGATTTTATCGACATTTTCGACACGTGGCCTTCCAGTGCGTGGTACATCTTTGACGTCAAAATTACCGGCACGGAATCGACGAAACCAAAATTGCGCGTGATTGGCTGTTACAGTATCAGGACCATAAACACTATTCACATTTGCAGCCGCCTGGCTTGCGTTTTCGCCTTTATCGAAGAAAAACTGTAAAATATAGCGTATTTCCTCTTTGCTAGTGTCCATTTTGACGCGCGCTCACACAACACTGAGTCAACTCATCACAACTATCTGAACAGTGTTTGTAGTACGCAATCTCATCGTTTGAACGCCATCTCGTTGAACCCGATCGGACTTATACAACGCGAGCTACAGATCACTGAAGCCATCTATTGGCAAAATAATGGATTACTTTTTACTACACCATATATAACATGTTTATGAAAAGGGGTCTTTCAAGTGTTACGTCAGCATTGAAATGAAAAGGGGTTTAAACTTCGTTTAATTTGGATACCATTCAGAGCAATGCTTACGTAAGACTAACTTACACTTGAAATGATTCACTGCAAGGTGATCGGCAAGTTCCGGCATTTTTGGTACCGATAATTTTGATAAAACATAGAATAATATAAGAAATAAAGTATCATGTATTTCTAAATCATAAATTAGAATTAACAAAACTGTTAAAAGTTTGTTATAATTTTGACTTAATTTATCGTTCCGTGATATTTGTTTTTGATTTAATATCTGATTGCTGAGAAACATATTAGTGTAAACTTAAAGATTTAACAGTTATTTAGCAAAGGACAGCAAAGCACTCAGGAAATTATGTGAAATTCTTGTGATTCAATAATCTAGTGTTTCTTATATATATTGTTCTGGAAATGAATGGTAAGCGTGTTAATAAAACACAGAAATAGCAAGAACACTTGATAGTAGTAATGTCTACAAACTTGTATGAGTGATAATATTGTGTTAGGCAATATTCTAGCGAGATTGTGTGATTTTTTTAAAAAAAAAAGTGTAACGAGCACAGCACCCAAATCCCACGAAGAGTTGATTTTATGCTCAATTTTTCATTGGTTTTGAACTATCATTATCGAGGGCTGTTAATCCCCTTTTCCCAAAAAGAAAGAAGAAAAAACAATTAACACTTAACATGTTTAAATATTAGTATAGGAGCATTAAAGAATCATCAGGTGTGTACGACATATGCGAATGTCAAACAAGACATATTCGTAGGTGTTTGACAAAGAAGAATTTCGTTATGTGTATAAAGGAACACACAATTTAAAATCTTCAAACCCAGTTTGCAGTCTTTCTAATCATATCACGGATACTATCCATGAAATTATAAATTGACTCATTTTACATAGATTAAAGGCACGAACACAAAGATCTGTGCGTAACAACTTGACCACTTACCAAAAAACTGGAACAACTTTGTATTTTGGACCATTTTAGTAACTAATGACTTCGGTCTGTCTCCGTTCTATTAGCTGCCAAGTTTCTAAAGTTCATAAACATCCGTGCCCAACTGGAATTCGAAACCAGAACCTTGAAATGGCTGGTCTTACACCCTATGTTGCAAGGCTACTACAGTCAGCAAATGAAGAATGGAAAATTTTCTTATAATTTTATTGATCGAAAAAAAAAAGGACCTAGTAAATACCTTCCTGGCTGCAAGAATCTAGTTACGTTGCGGACATAGTTTTCAAGATGACCACCAAATCCTCTGAAGATGTCTGTAAGCTGTGTTTGTTATACCTTTGCACTTTTGTGTAACATTACGTACTTAATTACTTACGCGTAAACTCCTCAGTTAATTATGGCCGAAAGTTTCTGTTCTATATTTCGGCTTGACTTAAACCATCCACTGGAGCTCTACATAAAAGGAGAAGATAGGACATTTGGAGCGTTTATCTTGTTCAACCTGCAAAGTGCCTCCGTGTCTTGAGGGAAAAAAAATAAAAAAAAATGAACCACCCCTTTCGTGCAATAACTACTACAATATTGGGCAAGATTCGAACAAAATTAGTAATCATCTAATATAATAGTAAGTATGTACCATTTTTTTTGTATTCAAAAATAGAAATATTATAATTGTGCGCTTCAGAGGAATATTTTCCCTTCATTTCCCTTGGTATGAAATAGTTTGTACGTATTCTTGGCGTTTGTTCTTCGAAAGAAGAAGTGTGGTTACTTGATTATTATGTTTCAGTAACTACAGGTTTCTATGCACTCTTAATATAAGTATTGTAAGTATGGCGTCTATCACCATGAATATATTTGAATTGGTGATCATTCTGCACTTGCAAGGCGAAAGGGAATAAGTCAAAATCGCTACTTTTCAGGAGCGAGGTTTAAAGATTTTTTAAAAGTTCAGTCGCCTATATTTATTTCTGTATTAACGATACAAATGTGAAACTTAGACAGTATCATACTTGGTCTTATACAATACTGCAGATATATTTTTTCTGAATAGAAACATTTTTTTTTAACGATAATAAAAATATGATTTATTACCTTTTTCAATTTTTAATTATTAGTTAGTAAGGGAGACTGGATGGTATAAGTCACCCTAAGAATATAATATGTTGTACAAAACATAGAATTTTATTTATTTCTTTAGCTTTAACTCGTTTTCTTTATTTGTTTAGCTTTCTACATTTATTGTGACAATTTTATCATAAAATTATTTATTTATTTTTAATGAATATATAAACATTTTGACTAACTTTGAAACATGATAGAACAGAGTTACTTGGAAACTATTCTAACTTTGAATCTTTACATTTTTAGATGATACAAGTCCATTTCAATCTTCTTCTGACTGAATAATGTCAGAGTCTGCGAATCTTAATTTGGAGACGACACCAAAGATGTGTAGAATCCATGATATATTGGAGGGGTAACAAACATAGAAGATCTTTCTTCTTTTTTGGATTTATTGGATTCGGTCCTATAGGTTGGACAAACCGTTGCATTTCGCCAGTGCTTCCTCGTCGACGAAGGTCCATTTTTTTTAGGAAAAGGGACCCACCTTCCACCCCTGCCTCTTTACCTTCTTAGCAACAAACTAAGTTGCGCACTTTCAGGGTCGCACGTCACGGGCAGCTGTTCGCCCTCCTTAGTTTGGGACAGGCTGTCCCTAAAGATTGTCGGATTACCGGTGTTCCGGCATTCCGAGAATTTCTTGTGTTCCTCTCGTACTTTGACTTGAGGTGGTGCGGGACTAACTTTGGCCAGGCGTCCAGAATGTAATCCTCGACGAAGGTCCATTGTGAGAAAAGTATCATCATCTCGAAGACTTGTTCTGTAGTAGATTACACCAAATTCTCTCTCGTATTTCAACCATCTTATTTCGAGCCGCTTTACTTTATGTCCTAAAGTGTTGTGATGTCTGTGGACAAGCGATGTCTTTAGCAGATCTGAGAATGAAAGAAATTTTGTCGTATCCATTTCCACAACTGTGAATAGTCTCTTTCCTCGAGTCATTCTAACCATCATGTAGTATTCCTGCGGGACACGAATTTGAATATTAGAACTCTTTTTAGATTTTTCAATTCAGGCATGATCAGCATCACACTCTAGATGAGTATGTCAAGGCTCCAGAAATTTATGATCTGTTCTCTGTGAGGTTTTCTTTTGTTTGAGTGTGAAGGTACACATTGCCACAAAATTGATATTTCTATTTTGGCCACCACACGTGTCGGAATACATAGTAAGATGTTTCACAGAGTCAGGCAAATTCATTATGTACTCAAACATACACGACGTAGTCTGATCGGACCCTCTTCCTCCTATACCCTCGTGCCACATGTAACAAGCTGCTTTGTCGTCGTTAAGGGTATGAACAGTTAAATTGCATGTCCATAGAAGTCTTGTAAAATGACACACTTGTATGTAAATTTGGCGTCGGTAATCATTGCTGTAAGTCGAATGTAATAACAACTGATTCTCCTCCACTTCCCTTGCACTTCTCCTTCTCACTCCTCTTCAAGTCATAAGCATATTCAGCTTTCAGTTGACGATCAGACAGCTGCTTTTCAATATCGTCAGTCTCGCGTGAAGAACAATATTTTAGTTTCATGTTAAGTGTGTCACAAACCTTGCACGTATCAATTCTCGGTCTTTTAATTGAAAGAAATGGAAATCCTTTACGCATAAAATGTGTAACTCACAGGTTTTACGCTTTCAGAACACTCAGATTTGTACATTTCATATATAATTTGCTTGTTTAAATAGCTTGGTAGGTATTTCTTGCTACTTCTTTGTTGTCCATAATGCGACTCACATGCAGGTAGTTTGTTAAAAGGTTCACGAAGAAACGATAAACTGTCCTCAGATAATTTATTTGATGGAGTAATGGAACCTCTTCTATCGGGAGATAATATTCCTGACGCTGATTTCTTCCTTTTGTCTACAACAACATTCAAGTACTTGACACCAATGGAAAAGGTTTTACTGAAGCAGCCTTTGCACACTTGAACTTTATTGTCACCAGGATTAGTTAAGAAATACTTGCAAGTCACATTACGATTGCGTGGATTTTCTTTTCGAGGTCTTGAACTTTGTTTTTCTGATATGGATATCAGCTTACCAATAAACTGAGTTTGTAAGTTGTGGTCTCCCAGCTTCCAAAAGTCTTTAAAAATGGTCTCGAGTTCCTCTTCTGGAAATTTCTTGTAATATCCGGAACGGCACAGGGTAAGAGGTATCATCTTATTTTGAGGGACAATAGTTTCACTGGTCGAAATGTACTGCTGTCCTAAATTCTTCTTTTCCTTTTTTGACATTCTTCGCTTCTTCACTTGCTGATCGTTAGGCTGCGTACTACTATGAAAATCTTCATCTCTTTTCCCGTTTACTAAATAAAGTATTAATGTTTTCCGTATCCTCGTATTCTCATTTCACGCTAAGGTCTTTATTCTCGCTGTGTTTGCTTTGCGAGTCCAAAACGGGTTGGGAGAAAGATATACGATTCTTAGTCTGTGCAACACCGCTCTTATTTACTTGGAAAAAAACGTTTTCTTCCTTTAATGTTCTTTCGGTAAGACCTAGAATCCGAAGCACCATCACTTTCTTCCGGGTGATAACTGGAACCAGAGTCCGAAAGTAAATCACTGACACTGGAATCAGATAATTCATTTAACGTGCTGCACACAAAATTTGTCTTTATTGTCATTACTCCAGATGAAGTTCAAGGCATATAAACTGTGGATATAAGTAACCGTTTAATTGGAAAACTAAAACATCTAATTATGAGCAACAAGTAGTAACTGATGTCAACAAATCTTACCACGAAAATGATTAAATAAAAGTTGCACCAGGTGCAAACAATCGCCCTGAAAATGTTTAATGCAACAAAAATGCTACCGCACTCTTTGATTGTATAAAAAATATGCTAGATCAAAGTTTGCACCAGTTAGCCGCTTTCCTTTTTCTACCTTCTCAATAGTATTAGGTTAGATTGTTGACTTTGACGACAAAAGCAACCATATAAAATAAAAACAATAATGATGTATTACCTTAAGAATATCTTATTTTGGTATTGTTTCAGAAAGAAATTCATTTGACGAAAGGGACTTGTCTTCTTTTATCTCCCCTTTTCACCTTCTTAAGACGTAATGAAGCTGGCAATTAGTCTACACGCATACATACACAAAAAGATACTATAATTGTGTAGTTAAAATTTTCAAGATATACTTTACTTCCAAAATTAATTTTCTTCTTTGTATTTTAGGTGCTTCCTGCCAACGTTCTAACAAGAGTTAGTGAATATATACCCGAGATAATTTCCTACATTCAGAAAATCGTAGAAAATGGTTTAGCTTATGAATCCAATGGCTCTGTGTATTTTGATGTTAGTAAGTTCGATCAATGTAATAATCACCATTACGCCAAACTGGTGCCTGAAGCATATGGAGATTCTACTGCGCTACAGTCAGGGGAAGGTAAGGTTGCTATTTTTATCACTATTAAAGCATTCCGAGATCTTTACAAGTAATATTTATCTTCCATTTTTATTATTATTATTATTATTACTATTTATTTATTTACTTTACTTTTGTGTCCTAATTAATCTCTTCGAAATAACTCCGCTTTGTGCTACAGGAAAAATTGGTTCCTTGTTTTATTATTATTATTAGCGTATGTTAACTTTTATTCAAGAATTTTTTATGGTTTTAAACGTTGGGATATTTACCATGCATTCCAGATTACAATTTATATACATTTGATGGATGCTTTATTTATTTATTTTTTTCCTGTTTTCAAAAATATTTAGCTGTAATGTATAAACGTGTGTGTGTGTTGTGTGTTAGGAAAGCCGTTCGTAAGCAAGAATTTCTATTTAGTTTGAAAGAAGTCAAAACTATTATCAGTTCCTCTTAGCAGGACCAGAGTGGAATGTTTTTACTAGGCAGAAAAGCGGGAAGCGACCAGGGAAGCTATTGGTTGTTTGTTTTTATTTCATGGGGAGGAGAAGCGTTTTTGGTTCTGGGAGACGCAGTAGAAAAGAAAGTGCTTAGAGTCTCAAATGTGTGTTGACAGCGGCAGGATGTGCTAGAGGATAGCTATGAGAATGTTAATACAGGGAGTGTGTGTATCCGGACAATTCGGAGGACCGGGGCAACTAAGTTTTTTAGCCTGTTATTCAAGCCTGTCTAAGAAGAAATTTGTAGGTGTAAAATTAGTCTCAATAAACCAGCAGAATATTTTGAAGTTTGTTCGTAAAATCCAAAACGGTGTTGTTTTTTGTTCACCACAGCAGATCTTAGAAAGCATTTTTTTCTTTTTTTACTAAATGTGTGTACTTGGGACCAGGCAAAGTGCGAAGTTAATAGGGAGGTCCGCAGAGCCGATGATGTACACAGAGATAGGAACTTACTGCTGGTCTGTTTCGGATGACCCCATGAATAACCACTTTTTCAAGCCTAATGTCGGAAACATTACAGAGAGAAGCTAGTTTTATCCCCTAGTCCTTGGGAGAGGCGAAACCTGGAAAGAGTCCACGTCTTTTGTCTCAGAGGTGTAATTCGATGTTCCGCATCAACAACCATCGCTACTCCTCCAAATCACAACTTCCGCACCTCCCCATACCTGAACACACTTCTTATCACGGCTGCACCTTTGACGAAACCTTACGAGTCAGAATCCTGAAAGTCCTGAACTCTGACTCATCTGCCAAAGTTCGAAAGAGATGGGAGCAGACGTACATCTATATCCTTTCCGCTAACCATGAATCCGGCCTCAACTGCCTGTAACTTCCTGCAGCGCAGTGTCTTCTTCTTCTTCCTTTCTCTTCTTGTTCCGTCTCTAGTTGCACTTTCTATTTTTCTAATTCCTTTCTTTGTTCTCCCCTTCATCTTTATTATTATTATTATTTCCCCCTCCCCTTTGATTCTAAACCCTCTTATTCCTTCAGGAAGCCCTTTACCTGCTCCTTAGGATTTTTCGCACTTCTTCTCCGTTTGGTGTTTTCTCCGACCCACCTAGTCATTTTCCTGCCTCCATAACCTGGCCACACTGTCACTCAGCATCTCTTGACAATATGTCGTTTCCTTAACACCAGTCCCGCACCTGTCCGCTCTGTCCATTTTCTCTCGTACCAGTTGAAAACGCTTTTGCGAAACGTATAGCTTTTCTATTGTTTGTGAATTTATTGTACACCTGTCTCAAGAATCTACCATGTAAGTTTCCTTTTTTTTTCTACCTATTTTACCATCATATATATATTGGATGAGGATAGCAGCAGACCGAGATATGTGGAAAGGAAAGGGGAAGGCCTTCATTCAGCAGTGGATAGAAAACGGCTCAATATGATATATATATATATGAGCTCCTGCGTAGCCTAGTCGGTAGCGCGCTCGACTTTAGTGCGAGCGGTCCCGGGTTCGATTCCCGGTGGGGGCCCATAAAATTTCGGTGTTGACCCAGCATCGTGAGGACAACTGGGGAGCTGCTGTGAATAAAATACAGTGGCGATCACAGTGAGAGCTTCGGCTCTCCTCTCCCAACCCGTCTGGTCAGCGTGGGAGCAGTAGACCAACTCCTCCTTTCAGGGAGAGGCCTCATCCACTAGTGGATTGAATATGGCTGTGATTTATTATATATATATATATATATATATATATATATAACTAGTACAAAGGAAAACCGGGAGGGCAATTTAAGGCAAATTTATGACAAATGAAGGAGAAAAAAAAAGGATAATACTTACAGCTTATAGTTTCGTATTAGATCACACATATTCACATATAAAAGGTCACTATATTTCGTGTATTACACGTTTTCAGGTATAGAGGAAAGGAGCGAAGTTCACGTGTTCACAAAGTACAAGTGAGTCGTGTTCTCATGTGAAGAGTTTTAAAGATATTTGCAAGACACAGGTCTCTTAACATCTATTTGAGATGATCATGTCTTAATAGCTGTTAAGTTTTATATTGTGATACTGTAACGTATTGTTAAGTCCCGTTTAGTCTTGTTTTTGTTTTTAATTTTATAATGAAGGTTCCATACATACTTTTGTTTCGTTATTTTAATTCTACACCTTTACAGCAGTTTTTAAGTTTTCACTGAAGACATTTTACATCTTCAGAATTTAGTTGTTTTTAATTTACTAACAGCTAAGTTTATTCGTGACGCAGGTAAGGGGTTTCCCCTTATTAAGACAGGTGCAGGCCATAGTGCTGTTACTCTCCATACAATTAATTTTATCTTATCTTACAGGTAACCAGTGGAGGAAAAGAAATAAAAACACATCGAAATCCACTACTTTATTTCTTTGTGGTTGTAGATCTTCATTCCCTTGAAAATGTAGGTGGTTATAACTTACGAAATGTCGGGGTATTAGTGTTTATATATTAGTAAAATATCGGAGGCTATACCAAAAACCTCAAGTAAGAATTTGTCTGTTTCCATTCGTGGCATACCAGTTGAGAACCATTGGTTCAGTCTTCTGTTATCTCTGTTTCAAGATACATTTACCATCTCCAGTTCCTCTTTTTCCATTTTTATTGTACTGTACTTGTTTTGCATACAATTTTACGTAACGTAGTACATTTCTGAACTGTGATCTCTGACCAAAAGTTGTGCCCCCACCCGCCTGAATTCCCTTAGTCATACCAGACAAGATACAATAATTGAATGTTGAATTAAAGAACTAAGCTGCTTCTTTTCCCCCCTTTTTAATCCCAAATCCAGTGTAACTTACTTGTTGGTGCTGTAATGAATATAAATCTAAAATTTGAATAATTTGTTATTTTTGTACTTGTTTTCTTTCCATTCAGGAGACTTAAGTATCTCGGAAGATCGACTACAAGAAAAGAAATCTCCGAATGATTTCGCTTTGTGGAAATCTTCTAAACCTGGAGAGCCATCGTGGGAGTCACCGTGGGGAAAAGGTCGACCAGGCTGGCATATAGAGTGTTCAGTGATGGCATCAGCAATTTGTGGAGAATCATTAGATATTCATACAGGAGGCGTGGACCTCAAATTCCCTCACCACGACAATGAATTGGCACAAGCAGAGGTATTGTCTATTTTGTAATCATTCGTGTAGATTCAGTACCCTATTATACTGACATGAGTTGTAATGTGTAATATACTACCTTCCAGTTAGCCATGGGAAGGTAGAATTAATTCGGATTCCTCTCATTTCGAGCGTCTGTTTTTTAAGGGTTTTTTTTTTTTTCAGTTCTACTAAACGAAAGCTGGAATAGTACTTAAGAGCACTTACCTCTTTCCTTTCCAATTCATTTGTTGTAATCTGTTCCCGCTGAGGGATGCAATCTCTCAGATTTGAAACAGGATTGGTTCTAAAATGCAGTAGAAGCCAAGAAAAGAAAAGCAAGGAAGGCGGAGCTTAGTCGGGGAACTGTACACATGTACTACTGCCAGGTTTCAACAGCGGACCCCCTATTTGGATAATTTATGCGGGCTTGAACTCGCCTCACCGAGACCTTTCCAACGACATTCCAACCACCTGTGTAGCCCAAGTAGTTCGTGAGTTGGAAGTTATTGTACATGGGGAAATGGATCCCCCTCAACTAATCTCCGGAACCACTGATCCCATCTGGATGATCTATTCGGGTTTGAATTTGTCTTGCCAATACCTTTCCAACGACACCTTAACCACCTTCGTAGCGCTACTAGTTCCCGAGTTAAAAGTTGTCGTCAGACGGAGATAACAGTTGTATACGGTTTCCCAGCATTTGCTGCCGAAGCTTAAAACCATTATATTGTGCTTGCATGTGGTTTTGGAAACCGAAGACAGAGCGTAATACATACATTTAGAGATTAGTGTGAAACTATTCTATGAGCTGGTTGGCACTGGTGAGGTCAAATGGGATCGACCAAGCTAGTAGTTAGTAGAGCGTTGGCTTCGCATTCGGGAGGTTCTGTGTTTGATACACGCGGCTGACTATCTTGACTGATGTTTTTCCAGGAGCTTCTCTGTCATATCATAAAAATGTTGAAACAGTACCTTTAACTTAATCAGATGATTGGTTTCGTAGCGAAGAAAATATGATTCGCTTACCTTTCGTAGACCAAATATTCCTCCTTAAACAAGTACACAATAAAGACACAAAGAATACTATAAACACTGTTGCGTGATGAAGCTTACGTCTGGTTACGCAAAAATACTTTTGCAAACAGTTTAAATTTTTTTTAAAGTATTCTTAGGGTCATATTAATGAATCACTCCTAAGAGGTGAATGGCTCCCAGGACCATTGAAATGAAATGCTCCTGGCGCCCACCCACCTCTTGGGAGTGATTCATAAATATGGCCGTAGTGTCTTTATTAAGTAGAAGTATCTGGTCTACCAGGCACCACTGCATAGGCCCCAAGTCAAAGGTAAAATAAGAGAATGGATGGAGATAATTAGAATGTAACTTAACAGCTTATTTTCTATCATCATCCATGTTACCCTTCCATCTGTGAAGTGGAATGGCTAGTAATCGGTAACTAGTGTATGAAGGAAGAAAGAGTGCCTTTACTTTGGCATTTTTCCCCCCCAGATTAGAGTCTTTGAAAATATAACACTTGGTTTACTGTATTCGAATTTAATTTTGGATGACTCATCAGGCGTATAAGCAGTTTCTATAAGATGTTTTGACAAGACGGAATTGCTGTTATCGTTTTTGACAGCCCTAATGTGTTCTTTTAGATATGTAGACAGTCATACTTATATAAAAATATGAGCATTCATATTTTAGTTGGTAAACGCTTGAAATCTCAGCTCTATATAATATCCCTAGTTTCCAGCAAAAGTTTTTTTCAATGGTTTTCGGGGAGACCGGCATAGGTTTTAAGCTATTTTCTGAAATAATTTTTTGGATAATTGCTATTTATGTTGTGAAAATGCTGGAAAGCTGGACTACTTTAACTTTTTTTTTGGGGGGGGGGGAGGGGGACTGTTTTATTACACATGTTAATAAGACTGTTCATTTTTCACCAAATTTCAAGGCTATGATATTTTATTTTCACCAAGAGAGAGATTATCGATAGTTCGCAAGATATGCGCTATGCTTCTTCGTCTGTATTAAATTCGTTTCCTCCCAGGTCCTCTTTAAAGGGACAGACAGATGATGGTCGTTTGGGGCAACTTCAGAACTGTAAGGGATTTAGGGTAAAACTTTTCAGTGCATTTCGCCCAGTGATCCTACTGTAGATTGGTCGTATGGGGTTGGGTATTGCCTGAAGAAAAATGCCTTCTCTTACAGCTTTCTTGTTTGTGTCTTTTCTTGCGAATGGCGTAGAGTACAACTTCAGGTCAATTGTCGCTCTTTTCTCCAAGGTTTGTATATGAATAACATCTTTCTTCCACGCAGACGGCTTCCTGTGTTTGTCTTTATATATATATATATTTAAAAAAAAAAAAAAAAAAAAAAAAAAAAAAAAAAAAAAAAAAAAAACGAGGAACCATTACGGCACCATTCCATGCTGCTTCGATTGCTTTTCGTCGTCACACTACATAATGGTGTCCAAGGCTTGGAAAACTCATAAGAAGTCTTTTCACAGATTGTCGTGCATGTCGGTTTATGATCAAATGTTAGCTTTCGTGTAAAATCCATCTTTTACGTGTGAAGACTATTCAGGCACTGTGACGCCAGTTTTTCACGAAGACTTGTCCAGTAGTGTGATTGTTGTAAGCCAAACGTGACCATGTGGTTTATATGTAACCAGCTGTTGTTTTTCACCAAACGGCTCACTTCATTCATACACTCTTGTCCGTGACATCGTTTGTTCCGTTATACTGTGTTTGTAATCTCGGCCGGTTCACAAAATTATACAAAACCCGGTTTCACGTTGTTCACAAGAAATTTGATGACACTTCTGTTTCACCGCAATAGACACTACATTCCCGCATCCTTACCCCTCGCTTATCGTGGTCTGAGCCTTAGATGCCTAAAGGCCATAAATAAATTCAATTCAATTTAATAAAAAGACAACCTCACGAGTTTCGTTTAAGCCTGAATGGCCCTTGTAAATGAACGAGTCTCCGTACCTACTGTACAAATGTGATTTTAACGAACTGATCGGAAAGCAATTATAAGTTTATAGAATGTAATAGAATACAAAACTGCACATAGAACTATTTTCTAGTCAATTTATCAAGGTAGTTCACATTTATATTGGCTTCTCTCATTTGCTGTAAGTGCGTATATCTGCTTCGAATATACTGACAGTAGGACAGTAGAGGCTACACGAAGAAGAAAAATGGTCCCCAGTTTTGTTCCAGTAAAACAATTCTCTCGTGTGTTCTTAGTTTTGTTTGTTAGGTTTCTTACCTGAGTTCTCTTCTGAAACAAATAACTCAAGTACCGATCGACCGTACCTCAGTTCGTAGTGTTGGTATCGCGTTCCAAATGTCCTGGATTTGCACTGAGCGGCCAGTCATCTTGACTGAGATTTGTCCAGGATTTTCCCTTCAGTCACACGACTAATGCTGAGATGGTGCCCTCGTACTAGGCCCTGGTTAACTTCCTTGCCGCATTCTTGTCCCTACTCTGTCTCAGCCTAATCCAAAGATGTCTAAAGGCTATAGATACAGTTCAGTTTGAAATAACTCCCTCTATATCTTCACAATGTTGGATCATTACCGAAAATATTCAGTCTTCCGCAGAGAATTGAATTCTAGACTGTTCACGTCGAAAGTGAGGTCGCCGGTCATGCGCATAAAGTCAAATAGAATTAAAATTAAGAAAATAAATCAGCAGATTTTTGTATTCATGTAACTTCTTTTATTCACTTTCCAGTCACTTTGATTTCTCACTCGACCTTCGCAATGCGTAGAGATTATTCTCAAAAAAGTGTCACAATTTTTGAATCACGAATTGGGTACAGCATTATTGAATTTCATTTCTAGATATATATATAATTCGTGTATTGTAATGAAACCGAACCAAATCAAACTTAATTCGAACTCTTCCCTCCATCCCTTTATTCAGAAACCAAACCAGTTCTAATACGAATGTAATAAACACAAACAAAATTCAGTAGTGAACAAAAGTAAAAGAGATTTATGCAAATCTCTGCTCACAGTGATGTAAGAAATTTTAAATCATTCACAAGTACGTCTTTCTCAGCGTGTAGACTCAGATTTATAGAAAATAACTAGAGGGTTTCCAAATAATAATAATAAAAAAATGTTCAGTGTGGTAGTACCAAAACTCTAGTCTACACAAATAAGATTAATAATTCACGTTTTGTACTTTTATTATATATATATATATATATATCGGCTCAGACGTAAAACTTCCTCTATTGGCAATTTTCTATGAATCTAAGTGTACAATTAACCAGAGTATCAAGTGTTAATACTTCAGGCAATTAATAATGCTCGATTTTGTTTCTTTTAATCTTACACTGTTTTTAACCGAAGGTAGAAGAGCAGAGAAATATTTTAAGGTGATTAAAAAAAAAGGAATAAATGAGGAAAAAGAACGATTTCGGGAGGCAATCGTGCACGATGAAAACTAATAAAGGCTTTCAAATATTAGATTGATTGAATTGTTATTGACGTCCTAAAACGAGCTGGTGAGCTTCTAAGGACAGGACGTGCAGTTTTTGGTAAAGTGGGCTCCGAACCACTCCGTTCAAGAGACCCCGGCGGGAATTGAACCCGTGACCACGCGCTTGAAAAAATATAAATAGATTCGTGACATTTAGTATGTTAAATCTCTATTTATTTGGTATCAAGCCCCACGCTGGACGCCAAATTACATGAAAGTATTCTCTCGTTATTTCCGGTTAAATACCTCGTTTATTTTTTGTTTTCAGGAATTTTCTTTACCTTGTGGATTCTTATCGTAGATTATAGAAAGAAGGTTTTACTATTTTAAATAAAATACTTGTTTGCAAAAGTAGATCTATCTTTAAGCACTTTATTTCTTAAAGTGCCTCAATATAATGTTCGAAGTTGGTATCATTATTTGGGATCAGGAGACTTACAAAAGGTCAGTCTTAAGTGAGCATAAATGCATGTGTTTGGGCAGAATCAATCCTAGAGGGAGGAATATATCTCAAAAAGAGGAGACCATAAATCATATTCTTGTATTTTTGTATTAACGAGTGCACCTCATCGTTTAACAAAAGCAAGCAGTACAATGTCATTACGACAACCATTATATTAGAACAATAATTAACACACAATACAACAAAATGTAATCACATATGTTTGAGAAAGTTGTCCTGCAGAGAAATGAAGCTAGAACGTTAAAATAATTACCTTGTACTTTTATGTATACAAGCTGCGAAGTCTATTTATATTTCTTATAATAATTAATGCTTGTGCATTGTTTATTAAATTTTAAATAAAATTTGAAGTGAAAAACAAAAGTTCAGTAAAAAATAATGTAGTGTAGAGACATCTTACAAAGTTAATTAAATTTTACATTGTGTTATCACTATGGTACGTTTAATTTCTTAAGCATATTTTTGTAAACTTGTACAGAATTACGTAAATTCCCCTAAAAGTGCAGTATGTGTTATATGAAGTAGTGCATACACACTGAAAGTAGATTAGCTATTGAATTGTCAACATGTCTGTTTAGTCGAGGGGAGTAACATCTCATGTTGGACTGTGCATCCGCTCTTTGCCTCAGAATTAAACCTTAGAGTGGTTAAGATGGCATGTTACTAGTAGGTCTCTTCCTTAGATGCTAAGCTCTGTATTACTACGTCGCGTATTAAATCACTGTTTGTTTAGTACAATTTGTTGTTTGCCTTACGAAAGTGTTTCTATTAGCGCCTTGAAAGTTTATTGAATTTCATAACTTGCTTTCATTGACATGGAAATTGTATTCAAAACCTTAATCTTTTTTTTTTTTTTTTTTTCAGGCGTATTTCGATAATGATCACTGGGTAAGATATTTCTTGCACTCAGGTCATCTGACGATTGCTGGGTGTAAGATGTCAAAATCGTTGAAGAATTTCGTTACTATCAAGGATGCCTTGGCGAAGCATACAGCACGCCAATTGAGATTCGCCTTTCTTCTGCATTCGTGGAAGGATACACTGGATTATAGTGTTAACACCATGGAGATTGCTGTCCAGTATGAAAAACTTGTGAATGTAAGTACATAATTTTTTCTCTCACACGCATATTTGCTTGTTTGTAAACAGTGTGAGGATAATATTCAGCGTGTCATACCGTCAGTGTGTTGTACATAATAATGTGCAAAAGTTTCCGCTTGCTGAACGAAAAAAAAGAAAAATCAAACTTAAAATTAGTATTTATTAAGAAACTACACATATGTGATACTCCACATGTCCCACCGAGCGGCCGTGGCTCAGTGGTAGAGCGTTGGTTTAGCATTCGGGAGCTCGTGGGTTCAATTCCAGCGGCCGACCATCCTGACTGAAGTTTTTCCTCGGTCACACCAAGCGTACCGCATCCATTTCACTCCCTTTCCAAGCCTTAGATACCTAAAGGCCGTAAATAAAAAAATCAAATTCAGTTCCACATATCCCAAGTCGTATTTTGTTTTTATATTTATTATTCTTGGAACGTTATTACAGCGAAGCCTGGACATTCTACTTAAAGAGTTCGTATGTGGTTTCTAGTTTTATTCATCTTGGATTTGCGACTTGCAGATACTCATAGAACTAATAATAATATTTTGGAGTGCCTGCTTTTCCTGTACTGACCTTCTTGTCTAACTTTTTCTACAATCTCGCTCTCTTCAAGAGACTGATCAGGTGACTACGGGCATCAAGTATAATTTGGTAGAAGTTCCTTTTATGTCTCACGTAGTTCTCAAATAAGTGAGAACAATGTTTTATATCATTATCTTGTTACATAATTAAGCCTTTTTTTTTATTAATAACCATTCCTGATGGTTGGTTGTTGCATTGTAACAGGGTGTCTACCACCCCGGAAAACCTGGAAAACTCAGGGAAATCTTTGATTTACAAGGGAAACACAGGGAAATTTATAAGGTGGACCTATCCACAGTTGATAAAAGCACTGCCCCAGCAATGCGGAGGTCGTGGGTTCGATTCCTACTATTGACCTGATTTTTTTCAATGTGTTTAAATCCTCTATTTTAAAGAAAATATTTTGTTTTCACTAGCGAAATACCAATAATGTACAAGATGCTTGGACTGGGTGGATGGTAGTGGGATTTAAAAAATGTCATTCCGTATTATTTACATGTTTCACGATACTAAGAACTCAGGAATTTTAAAATAAATATATATATATATATATGATTGAAAACCTGGACAACTCAGTGAATTTCAAGTCACAAAATTAGTAAATATCATGTATAAGAATATCTCCTAAAGATTAATCTTCGCAAGGTGTTCTTAACTCTCTCACTTGAGAACTACTGGAGGTGTTTCCTTATTTCGGATATAGGCAAGTTGATAATTCACTCGGATAAGCTGCTAGACCTCTTTACGAGCTGAGGCCTGGTGTTTACAGCCAATGACACGTTAGTTATACTATTCTAATAAACCTCAAATTAATTATCAATGCGAACGCTGGAGCTGGTAGATTACCCGCAACTCAGTAAACTACCTTTTTCTCCCCAAGTGTTCAAATGAAGCAGACTGTTATATTTGAACACGACCGTAAAGTCATCTATGTATGTGTGTTTTATTTTTTATTGATTCTGTGTGAGGGGAGACTTGTGCACACTATTGTAGGTGAAGGAAATTGTTTGCTTTTCGTCCGTAGGATCGCCCTTCTGGTTAAGGATGTGACATGGCGATGTAGTTATTAAACAGTTGATCTCTCAATATGTTACCTTGATGATATTGAGCGTTTAATTTCTAATAACATTATTGACTCGTATTAGGTTTATTCTCTTGTTGTATGTTCCTACTCTGGAAGATTCATATCCCAGCATATCAGTCATATGAATTCAGAGTATATGTGGTTTCAAACGGAATCTACCTATAACACCAAATAAGTAATATTATTATATAAATATAATTCAGTGGAACTGAAATTGAGCGTGCACACACTCACTCACTCTCTCTCTCTCCCTCTCTCTCTCTCTCTCTTTTTTTTTTTTTTTTTTTTTAAGGTAGATTTCGAAGAAAATATACCTATTGAGATCGGTACGATATGAAAGTGTATATTTATATATATATATATTTAACACGCTAGCGGCCATAATTTTGAAGATATTTGAACCAAATTTTTATATGTTGTTTCTAGGCTTAATAGCTCGGTTAAGTTCGTTAATGAGCAAAATCGGTCGCCATCTTGGATCCAAAATGGCCGCCGAACCCATTGTTGTATAGAATACACAGCCTAAACCGCTGGGGCTATTGAAATCAAATTTGGCATAAAGGTACAACATCACTTTTTGATTATGAAAATGTTACCTAATGAGTTCAAAGACGCCATCTTGGATCCAAAATGGCGGACCTAAAAATCCATTTTCCACACCGTTTGAGCTAGAGATACGAAATTTGGCATAAAGGTGCATTATGACGAGTAGCTTAGGGAAATATCACAACGTTTGGGAAAAGTCGCCATCTTGGATCCAAAATGACCGCCCCAAATCCCATTTTGCACACCGTTTGAGCTGGATAAATGAAATTTTACTTGAAGTTGTACTATCACAAGTAGGTCACGACAAAATAAGAAAACTTTCAAAATGTCGTCAACTTGGATCCAAAATGGCACCCCAAAAAAACCAATTTCCAAATCATTGAAGGTAGAGAAACGAAATTTTCAATGAAGGTGTATGACCAAGAGTAGGTTACAATAAATGGGGCAAATCTTCCCTTTGGGGGCGCAGCCAACCGTGGGAGGGTGAAGATGTACTCCGTGGTGGTGTAGTGCTGCAGGGCGATTTTGGTTAAGATAAAGGAGGCGCATCCTCTCAAAAGCACTGAAGTTGGGGGGCGAGCCCCGGCTCCCAGCGAAACTTCGAAATCTACCTCAGCCTGTAGGCCTACCGAAAGGGATTTTTTTGCTTTGTTTTCGTTCTTTTTTCTTTTCTTCCTGAGTTATTGCCTTTTTTGTTAAGTTATGTTGGTTGGTTGGTTCGTAAGTTGGTTTTCACTTTCAGTTAATTGACTTCTCTGTACTTCTTTTTTCGGCTTTGCTTGAGTTTTTGCACTTCCTCTTTTACGACTTTACTTGACTTTCTGCACCTCTACCGGTACCATGTCCTCCAACCCTCTTCTGTTCTGGATTACCCGTTTCCGCACCCAGCACACTTAAACTTTCCCTCATTCTCTCACATATTGAATTTCTGCAGTCCTGCCTTCACCTAGGACTTACACCTAAAGGCCTAACTCCCAAAATCCCCCTTTCCGGTTTCTCGCCATCCGTTCTACATGAGCTTTTTCCCTTTTGCAGATACACGTCTGGTAATGTGACCACCCTAGCACACTCTTTACACTTTCACCAAGCCTTAGGGCTCTCCATAGAACTTCAATCTCTCATCAAAATCCTGCTTTCTTTACCATCTCTAACATATACGAAACCCTAACTGATGCTTCCCGTCTCTTGCTTAACCTGAGATCCAAACTTTCTCGACTTTGTCTTTCTGCCCTCTCTCAAGACTCCTCTCTTCCTTTGCCTCTCCCTTCATCCTCCACTCCTCCCCCTTTACTCGGACTGACCCCTCCTTTACTTAGTCGTCCTGATCCTACCTCTCTTAGCAAGCGCCGGAGCAACGTAACCTCTACCCCTCAGAGATTCAAAAGTAATCACGTAAGTGAACCCGCCACCTTAAACCAACTAAAAAATCCTAAACCTATTGTGTTTGTGAAGTTATTGTACACCTGTCTCAAGAATCTAAGTATCCTTTACGATTCTCACCAGAACTGGACCAATCCCGCCTCCTAAATCTGGCAAGTGCAATAGACCCCGCTGCAGAACCTGTCCTATTTTCGATCCCAGCCTGACCATCAAACATCCTGTCACTCACAAGACGTACTCTTTCCGACACTCCGGTATCTTCCAACCTCGTTTATCCTACTCTGTAACCTATGTTCCGCCTTCTACGTTGGTGAAACCCAAACTCCTCTAACATTCTGCATCAACAGCCATCGCTACTCCTTCATATCACAGCTGCACCTTTGACGAAACCTTTCGAGTCAGAATCCTGAAAATCCTGAACCCTAACTCACCTGCCACAGTTAGAAAAGAGATGGGGCCAGACGTACATCTCTATCCTTTCCGCTAACCACGAATCCGGCCTCGAACTGCCTGTAAATCCGTGCAGCGCAGTGTCTTCTTCCTTTCTCTTCTTCGTTCTGTCTCTAGTTGCACTTTTATTCTATTTTTCTATTTTGTTTCTTTGTTCTCCCTTTCCTATTCATCATCATTTTTTATTTTTTATTATTACTATTATTTTCTCCTCCCCTATGATTCTTTACCCTCTTATTCCTCATACCTGCACCTAGTAACCTTCATACTTTCTTCTTCTTTCGGTATTTTTTCCGACCTATCTAGTCATTTTCTCGCCTCCATAACCTGGCCACACTGTTACCCAACATCAATCGGCAAAATGGCGTATCCTTAGCACAAGTCCCGCTTCTGTCCGCTGTGTCCATTTTCTGTCCTACCACGTGAAAACGCTTTTGCGAAACGTAGCCGCTTTTCTTTTGTGCTTGTGAAGTTCCTGTGCACCTGCCTTGTAAGTACCTCTGTTTCTCTGAAGAACTGAGTAATGAGAGTTCGAAAAATAAGCCTTAAGATGAATTCAAGTAAAACAAAAGTAATGTACAACCAAAATGCTGCGAGGAAGGAAATAAAGATTAACGGAGTGACTATAGGCATAGTTGATGAGTATGTTGACCTAGGGCAGCTCAAAACGTCGAATGCCAAGTTGACGGATGAAATAAATAGAAGATGTAAAATGGCGTGGAGTTCGTTTGGAAGACTACACTTTATTTTCAAAAGCAAACTACCAATGTATCTGAAGCGTAAAGTTTATAATCAATGTGTCTTACCTGTGATGATGTACGGCTGTGAAACTTAGACATGGAATCCGCAGAATACTCAAGGATTAAGAGTCATACAAAGAGCAATGGAGATATGCATGCTAGGAATAACCAGGAGGGACAGGACGACAAATGAATGGATCCGCGCACAAACAAAGGTAGAAGATGTAATCAAGACTGCGAACAAGATGAAGTGGAGATGGGCTGGTTACATAGCTAGACGAACAGATGGAAGGTGGGCGACAAAGGTACTACATTGGATTCCTAGAGAAAAGAAACGACCGAGACGACATCCAAATGCAAAGTGGGTAGATGAAATCAAGCGTTTTTCAGGAACTGCATGGATGAGCATAGCAGCAGACCGAGATATGTGGAAAGGAAAATGACTGTGTATCCCCTATTCTTTTTTTTTTTTACGTACTATGTATTTATATAATCGTGGATTGGTGTGCACCCTTGTCGATGAGCACAAGGATGTGCTCGAAACTAATCAGGCTTTTTTTTTAACCTTACAATGAAGACGTTAATACTAAGTAAATTATATTTTTTTTTTTTTCATTTTTGAGAAGTGTTTGTTTATTGCTTTTAACTCGCAGAAAATATTGTGATCTGTTTCTGCTTACTGTAATTTTTGCCCCCTTTAAGTGAAAAATGATTTTTAATTCCAATGTTCGTGTATATTATTCATAGGAATTCTTCTTAACAGTAAAGGACATGACAAGAGGTGTTCAAATCACAAAGATTGAAACGTTCCAGAAATGGGGTGAGGCTGAACTGAAGTTGAACAAGAAGTTCTATGAAACCAAGAAAGATGTGCATACGGCGCTGTGTGGTGAGTTGAGTTTCCATTAAGATAATGTCATTGAAGTAGTGTTTTAAGGGGACTTCATCCTCCTGTCTCGAGGTTGCTTATTCTGATTTAATTTCTTTTCGAAGGTTTTCCTCAGTCCCACCAGGTTAATGCCGACCCTGAATCTATTACAAGTGTCCTGACCTTTTTTTTTTTCCTGAAAGTCGTTCTTGCTCTAGCACTTCATTCTTCAGACTTAAAACAGGCTTTTAAAGTACAGAAGCAGTAGAGCTCAAGATGGAACATAAAGCAAATTAATTAACGTTAGCCCTTCCCTCCCACTAAGCAAGTACACTCATTGCCTGGTAATGAAGGAGTCTCGGCTCTGATCCCCAGTGCTGCACATTGAACGTATAGCGGTCAGGATGCAATGGAAAACCACCATTTGTTCAAACTTTTCTGCTGATAGAACACCCTATAAATCAAACAGAATGTGGTGGCTTCTTGTTTTCTTGACTTGCTTATACTGTACAGGGTGCGGCGTTGTAAATGAATTCCTGACAGAAAAAATGTTATTTTGTTCATGTGCTTAATTCCCATTCTTTTTCGATATACAGAGCTTCCAACGCAGAGCCGAAAATCGACTTCTTACAATGGTAAATAAAATTAATATTGTGCGATAAGTCAGAAACTATGTTTGAAACTAAAATTTAATTTTCAAAAGTTATATTAACATTGTGGATATTAAGACTTAAAATGTGATGTTATTGGGTTGTCAGTGTTACCAACAAGCTATGGTTTATTTCTTTCAATCTTGGATATTTATGTATTCTGAAGTGATGATAAACATCAGATATAAAGAACATAACGCAGTGTTGCAAACTGAATATGTTAAAACATTGAAAATGTTGATAATATTCACAGTTTTCTCATCACGAGGGAGATGCTAAATATTCAATAAATCGTCACAGTGCCATTTGCAAAGAGAAAGAAATCTTTATATTGACTGAAAACCCGATGACGTCATAGTAAACTCGTAGTATCTACGGTGTTGATTCAAATGAACTCCCAGAAACTAAATATTACTTTTAAAGCATCGTTCATGTTTTATCGAAAGTTATTAAATTTATTTACCGTTGTAAGATAATTTTCGTGTCCAACAATAAACAAAAAGAAAAAAAAATGACATGGATGGAATTCTTAAAATGGTTATGAAGGGACTTCTCTGAAACTTTGAACTCTCCAGGCTTGAATTTGTAGAAGAAGTATTACTGTTTCATGGGGGAAGGGATATATTAGAGACATAGGACGATAGTGCTGCCATCTGGTTTTAGAGATAGTTGCTTTACACTAACCTTAAGTCGTACATTTTTCTTTTTCGTACCAGTATGCTGTATGATTCTTGAGTCACGTGTTATTCTATGTATTCACTATGCGAAACCTCCTGGAACGTAGTATCCTTTGCACGTGATGAAATTCTTTTCGAAATTTTTCAGGGAACTATTACTAAATTGATTTGTTTCAAAGTTCTCAAGCAGTGCTTATTTTAAGATAATGTGGAAGACGAATTCAAATATTGTTGTTGTAAGATTGCTTCTGTGGTTAGTGTCCTATGCTTGTGCAAAGCGTGCTGATACCATGTCATTATCATTTTTTTTTAATCTAGCCGTATGGAAAAGATCAACTAAAACAGAAGATGCGTAATAAGTAAGTAGTGTGAGACACGAACAATACTAGAGAAAATAAAATGTGTAAGATCGGGATGAGTGGAACTTTCCTTGAAGGACCTCCCGCTTCCGGCAGAATTCTAACGATAATAATTTTGGGAAATCCAAAAAAAAAAGTTTGTTAATTTTATTAAAAAAAAAATCATTTTGTCCGTCCGTAGTGCCTCGACCAAACTAGGTGGAGAGAAACTGATTTCAGATTTGAGTCCGGGAATATCGATTCATACGACCGTTTAAAACCTGTTGACTAAAATTGGTAGGACCTTTTCATTTGATTAGCTTTCTCCATTGTAAGATTTCATACAGCACCTCAATGAAAACCGTTAGACACAGTTTTTTTTGTTTTTTGTTTTTAATTTGCGTTCAGCAACCTTAATTTGTCCGACCGTTTTCAATCCAGTGATACTAAATTGAATTGAATTTTTTGTATGGCCTTCAGACATCTAAGGTTCAGGCCGGGATAGGTGAGGAGAAAGCATGCGGGAAGGTGTCGGCCAGGCTCTTAAGTTGACGGTACCTTCCCAACATTTGCTTGGTGTGACTAAGAAAAAACCCTTAAAAAGCGTCAGTCAATATGGTCGGCCGCTGGGATTGAACCCACGACCTCATTTAATAAACTCCCTACGAAGCTAAGGACACGGTTAGATGCACAGTTTGGCTGTTAAAAACAGATTAGGAGAACAAGGATGTAGTCTGATTAAAGTGAGTTTTAGATAAAATTGCAGGCGAAGGCTGTAATGAAGTTCCAACAGGAACTCAATAAAAAGAATCGACAAACAGGTTAAGATGCTTCTTAAATATATTCGGTGTAACAAACTCTTCGTAGCCTAGTTTTAACGTATCTTATTGAATTGATTGCAATTTTATTTATGACCTTTAAGCATCTTTGGCTCTTGCCATAATGTATATCATTGATTCACTGATAAGGCATTGTTCTGGAAGTTCGCACGCTATTATAAAGGGTAATACTACTTTAGTTTTACTTTTTTACCTTGCGTTTGTTATGTTACCCTTGCTCAACTGATAGATAATTGCAGTTCCGGGTATAATAAATCACTTGGGGTTGGTAACCAATAAGTGGTCTTGTGAAAAGCAAATCTGTAATTTTCAACTGATACCAAGTTCGGAGATTTCTATAATAACTTCAAATGCCGATGGTCCTGTAACTCGAGCGATTTAAATGTTTTTGAAATATAAAGATGATAATCATTACCTCTTGCGGTTAATTTGATATCACTTTTTTTATTTTTTAGACAATATTGATACACGAACATCACTGGAAGCTATTAGGGATCTTGTTACTACTGCCAATATATACTTGAGAGACAAGAGACAATCAGGACAAGACGCCAACGGGATTCTTTTAAAGAATATTGCTCAGTACATTACAGAAATCCTGTCAATATTTGGAGCTATTCCGAAAGACGATACCATAGGATTTCCCGTTGGTGTTCAGGCACAGAAGGTAAGTGTTATGGTATCTTGCTAATTGAAATTAAATGGAATTTGTCATCCTGATGTGTCGAACTTGTACAAATTGGTAAAATAATCTGGTTCTGTCTAGCGCGATCTATATTCGCCATGGTGATAATATTGTCGAGATCGGTTATTTGATGGCTACGATATGCTAGTAATATTCTAGGTGTACTAATCGAATCGGGCCATATTAACGGTTTAACAGATGTAGGGAATATGGATCGAATTACACATTTGTTAGTACACAATATACCCTTTACGAAAGGTAGGAAGAGTGTTCGTATCACCGAATGTATTGATCATGAATCAAGTAATGACAACCTGACTGAGCGTTGTTCTAATTGGGTTAGAGTGTACGGTTCATATGAACGTAACAAGCCTTCAGCGTAGTTTAACGTCAGGTTCGTTTACTAAGATATCGCATTGGTGAACCAAAATAAAAGTATAGTATAACAACAATACAGAAGACGGTTCTCTCTATATAGAATATTTATTAATATCTCCATAGACAGTTACAGGTACACCGTAAGAAGCATGCATTACGATACTTTATCAGTTACTTCTTGTACAAGTTTCTTCAGCTTAATAATAGCTCAATCAGTCTCGCTTCATAACCTGTATATATACAGGTTATGATACAGACTAAGATACTTTCTTAAACATTTAAGCTTACTATTAATAAATCACAGCCATATTCAATCCACTAGTGGATGAGGCCTCTCCCCGAAGGGAGGAGTTGGTCTACTACTCCCACGCTGACCAGACGGGTTGGGAGAGGAGAACCGAAGCTCTCACTGTGATCGCCACTGTATTTTATTCACAGCAGCTCCCCAATTGTCCTCACGATGCTGGGTCAACCCCGAAATTTTTTGAGCCCCCACCGGGAATCGAACCCGGGACCGCTCGCACTGAAGTCGAGCGCGCTACTGACTAGGCTGCGCATGAGCTCAAGCTTACTATTACATTCATGAATATCATAGACATTAGCCAGTGCTGGCCTAGTTCTCGTATCATACTTGTGTGTTTTCTGCACCGAAAAAATGAATGGTGAAAGAGGTTTTATTTCCATCTGAAAGTCATTCGTATATGTGTATGTTTTGTTTTGTCAGTTGTTTGATACGCTGCATGAACATATTTCCATTTCAAAAACTGAATATCAATGGTGAAGTTAACAGGTATGGTTAGGTTGTTCCACATTCGAGCTCTAGTCCTGTATTTGCAGAGAAATCAAACTAAAGTAGAGATATATAATACAAATAGAATTTTGTATAGAATGAAATTTGCCCATAGTTACTGCGGTAAGGAGTTCGGATGGTAACGAATGTATTAATGGAAGTGTTAATTTCACATAAGGATCTAAATTTACCAAACCAGCATGTTATACTGAAGCAGGGTGTTATGTACAAATGAATTCGAACCTTGTCCAGGCTAGGCATCGCGGCAGGTTTTTTCCAGTACTTCTCAGTTTCATCAGGTGACTGCCTGAATTTCAGTTAAACTTATAGTAATTTTTGTTACTAGCCCGGAAGTTCTATTTGCCAAGGAATAACGTCCGACAAATTGGAGATAGGACTACTACTAAGCCGATGTACCCAGAATTACAAATTAAACCAAATATTTTTTTTTTTTAAAAAAGAACTCCTTTCAGTGTTACTATTAGTGTATACAAAACTAAAACAAGATAAAATTAAAAATAAAAAATAATAATATTACTCTGTTTATGTTTGAAAATGCTGTCATCTGCAGGAAGCATCTCGGATTTTCTCGATTAAAATTGGCATATCAATGAAGTTGAATATTACTGAGTTTTTAGAACCATTAGTGATTCCACTGTTTACTAAACCATTAGTAAATGTCCAGGAATTTTGTGTGTATTAGTAATTTTTACATGTTTTGAACATACACAGAATTGCACGAAGAAATATGACATTGAATTCTGAAAAGTTACATAATACTAAAATAAATAATGTATTTATTAATTTTTTTGCAGTCGTCGTTTGTAAAAATCACAAATTACTTTATTTTGCAATTTGAGCCCTCTGAGTGCAACAGTGACATATAGTACTAAATTGAATGTGGATTCATATTATTAATTGTGTTCAAGTACAGTAGTGATTACTAGACTCAGTCGAAAAATGGTCATATTTTATTTCCCGAAACTCCTGAAGGCATAGATGACTTGAACATTTTAAATTTTCATATTAGAGAGAGAGAGAGAGAGAGAGAGAGAGAGAGAGAGAGAGAGAGAGAGTGAGTGAGTGAGTGAGTGAGTGAGTATATATATAAGAATGTGTACCTAATAGTAAAGTTTACTCAACAATAGTTTACTGTTATGTTCATGAATAGATTTTAAAGTTAAATGCACTAGTATCGCATATGTTTGAATGAGAAAATAAACAGTGGGAAAATATGGGATTGGTTTTGTAAATTAGTGTTAGGCTTTTCCTATCTGCAGTGTGTGTATATATAATTCATGAATTATGTAAAAGGAAGTTATTATTCTTTTGCCAAACTAATACCGATATGGTGATGTTTTGTTATAGACTGAAGAAGTTATAATGCCCTACTTAACAACTTTGGCTGAATTCAGGGAAAATATAAGGCAAACCGCTAGGAAGTTGAAAGCTACAGAAGTTCTGGAAGAATGTGATAGATTGCGAGATGAAGTCCTTCCCAATTTAGGAGTGAGACTGGAAGATCATGAAGGTAGAGTGATTTACTTCTTTTATCTAATTGATTTTTTAAATCTAATTATAGATTAGATGTCATAACCGTAATTAAAAAGAAGTTACATTAAACAACATTGCCGATGGATATCGGACTTGAGACTTGTGCGTAAGGTGTAAGTATGCTAATCGCACGGCGACTCTGTTTGCCAGAAGGGAAAGCAATTTATTGTCGTCGTCTTTCCACGCTAGTCTATGTTTTCGAGCAACTTCTTTAGCTTCATGCGCATGTTTACTTTTTTTCAGTTTCCGTGTGGGTCATATATATATCATGTCACATTTTAATGGAGCAGAATCATATTGATAAGATTCTCTTAAGTAACATCGTGCTCTTTTTGGAAATTATTCGTGTAGACCGCCCTGATGTTGCTTTGCTCGGGAGTTTCGAGTTCGTACTGCGTAAAACTGTGATTCTCAACCGGTATGCCGCGAGGACTGACCAGGGGTGCCGCGAATCGAGAGAGGATCGATTAGTTTCTTCTGATCACACGGTTAAAAATGTCACTGGTTTGTGGCCAGCTTTTTCTCGCGTAAAAAATAGAGGCTGTTCTGGTAGCTAGTAACACCACCTAGCGGAGAATTCTTAGGATTCAGTTCTTTCGAGGCTACTACTTCCTAGGTGTCTACATCGGGTGTGCCGCGAAACCAAAAAGGTTGGGAATCATCGGTGTGAAATTGTGTTACTGCAGAAGCAGCTTCGCCGTGTGTCGTATAAAGCAACTGGCAATTAATCACTGACGTCATTTGTTTGTTTTTATTTTTTTTTTCAATACGCATCTCAATCCTGTTCATTAGTGTTCTGTGGAGGCTGGTAAGTTCTTCTATGTTCAGCGTCTTCAGTCTCCTAATCTTAACATATAATTTTCCTTTAATCCTGTCAACAATGTTCCCCTGCAGATAAACGATATCGCTCGTCGGTTTGTGATAGATCCCGGATGTGAACCCACATTCTTCTCCCATACCCTATCCCAGTGTGAGAAAAATGCCTAAAGGTCATAAATTAAATAACTAGTTTGGGTTTCACTTAAAACTGTTGCTTCTATTCGTTTGACGTAAAATGAAAGACAATGGTGAATCACCATTGGTTCACCTTGCCTAGGGAATTTTGGGCCATAAACGTACTTCCGGGTAGAACATTTGTTGTTATAATCATCAGTACTATCAGTGAGTTGCTTAATCGTCTTAATTTTTATTCTACAACCATACCTTCAGTTTTATCTTGGTTACTGCAGCGCGATGGAAATGCTCTTGTCGAACCTGTAGGTGTGGAGAAGTACTTTTATATCGCCTATACATAGGACACAGTCGTATGACACCGAATTTAAGGAGTTTAATTCTCTTTTAACTATTCGTCATATGTATTTAGATTGTCCTGGATACGATCATGTCAGAAAGTGCTATAGCAGCTTCAAAATTTTAAATGGCAACAGGGGTTGATTTTGCTCCCATTGAAACAAGCGCTAAATTTTGAACTACTTTTAGAGGAACCACTCTTCCATAGCTCATACCGTTTGGTAGCTAGAACGCATATTTGATAGTCAAAATTAACATGGTGTACAAGGTTTTCGGGGCCCTTTGGATGCTGTAACTCACAGGGTATATCGAGAATAACTCATAGTTCGTTATACATGAGCAGTACAGCATGAATAGAGCCATTTTCAGTTCCAAGTTAAATAAAGTACTGAAAACAGTACAAAAGACTTTCGTGGGTGTAGATTGAGAAACAGTGAAATACTACCTTAGAAATTAACACAGCATCCTGCTTAAAACCAGGTGATTATTTTTTTAATGGATAATTAGAATACGCCACTACTATTTGGAAATCCTATCAACTAAAAAAATAAAATATTGCAGCAACTAGAGAAAATACAATCATTAAAAACTTTCATTTTCAGCCGTTAGAGCAAACGCGTATCATTTCTGATTTGTTATTTCTTAGGAAAGTAATTCAAAATGGCATAAACTGCCACAGACTTAGTATCATTGTTACAGCTTCGTGTCCCGTCATTAGAAACTCGCGTAAGTAATACTGGTCTCTTCCACTGCAAAAAAGGCTAAAACTAATATACTGATGAAGTCACCAATCTGGACAATATGTACTGCCTACAATGAAATATGTAGAAATTGCATTGAATTTTACATAATGTGACATATTTTCCAAAGCATGTAAAGATGTTGTAATAAAAAAATGACTAACCCAACATTGTAAATATCGACACACTAATTGGACTTATGTTCAAAATGAATAAATAATCTGCCTAATCCTTTTAGAGAATAGCGTTTATGCATAATTAAAGCTATAAATGAAAAGTTAGAACGAATTCCATTCAGTGTGTAAATATTGGCGATCAAGTTACATACTACGACATTCTCTAAACAAATTAAGATGAAAGAAATTAATAAAGTAAGAATAAGGTTCTGTGATACGAAGTTATTAACGAAATAATTTATGATGTAAGTTATTCCTACCTTTTTTTTTAATTGATATTTTAATACTTTGTTGATGATAGCTTTAAGTATATCTCGCTAACATACTGAGGAAAATCGTTGTTTTTCTTGTAGGTCGTTCAGCTGTTGTCAAATTAGTTGACAAAGAAACTCTTCTACAAGAATTGGAACAGAAGCGAAAGCTGGAAGAGGAGAAGCGAGCAGAGAAGGAAAGGAAGAAAGCAGAACAAGCTGCGCTTCAAGCTCAGAGGGACGCTCAAAAGAGAATTCCACCGTCAGAGATGTTTAAGAAAGAAACCGACAAATATTCACAATTTGATGATAAGGTAACATACAATGTATTTCTTTTGTGGGATAGATGAACACTTGCTCAGTTTTGATCATGAACAACATTGTACACACATATTCATAAAAATGGCCGAGGTGTTTGGTTCTATAAACTGGCAACCTGGGGCTAATAAATGTGGCAAGGAGAACACATACATCGTTCATTCTACATTTTTATATAATATTATTTCGTTCTAGCTGTATTGTGTAGTTTGTTGGACTTAAAAAGTGATGCCATCGGCCGGTTTGTATGAATCTCAGTGTACAAGAACGAGAACTACATTGAAAATAGCTTGACAGTTCGTGCAGTGTAAAATTGGAGCGACTTATCCTTGCGTTGCTGTGTCGTAAGAAGGTTCGGATCCTGTTCGTATTAACCATCCTGAGCGTTTACTCACAAAATGTGCGGTATCTACTAATCGATATCCTAGCAGGCATCCTACTGTTAGGTTCATCATCATTCTGCGGAAAGCGGAAGGTCCTTCAAGCGAAGCTAAGCCCTTTCCATTTCTCGATCTTGCTTTCTTTTTATCTCAACATACGAGTTACCTTCCGTAATATTGTCAAGGAATTGGATTAATCTTCTTCCTCTTCCTCTCTTCCTTCAGCCGTACTTTCAGTTGCATAGCTCAGTATACAATCCCTGCGCAGCCAATGTACTAACAAGTTTCTCTTCGTTTTCTTCAGGATTTTTGACGCTCTTCAGTACTTCTTCATTTCTTATTTTGTGTATCCAGCTGACTTATTCCATTCTTCTCCATATCCACATTTCAAAGGTTTTCAATTTTCTCTCTCCACCCTTTCGTAGAGTTAACGTTTCTGCTCTATTCAACACAATATTCTATACAAAACATTTAATTTATCTCTTCCTCAACTCATTGTTCATCGATTCGCAGAGAAGTTTCTCGTCTTTAATCTCTTTTTCACCTTTCATATCCTCATCTATAAGACTAAGCTGGCTAAATGTTCTACTTTGTCTCTTCCATCCTTCATGTTTGCTATCGTTCGATTTGACCCATTACCATGCCTTTCATTTTGTTTTCAATCCATGTTCCTCCCAACTTTCTTGCATCTGTTTTAACATCTTGTTACGTGATCTCTTATTTTCGGCAAGGAGAATCCGCAATCTAATTAATGCCTTTGATTTTTGTTCGCTCGACCTAACGCCTCCTTCACTTTTGAAGAATCTCTTTTACTGTTAGGTTAAGATTAATTATTTCTGGGTGCTAACCTAAAGGATCTTTCTGAATAAAATATAGCACATCTTAAAATTACACCACAGACCAATAAAAAAAACTTTTCTTAATTTTGCGTATATCCTACGAATATTAAAATCATAAATGTCTCAATTTCAATCATTTGTATTCGTTCAGTAGAATCCCAAATGTTATCTAACCTTGCATTATTGCATGAAATCAGAAATAACCAACAATTTCAAGTATAGACATGAATATCATTACTAGGTAAATAACCATCTTTCATTTATCGGATATTTGAACACTTCATTAATATTTATACGTGCAAATCGTATTTCGTAATGGACAGATACTTACCTTGCATTTCCGTCTATTTCTTATCCGAAGTAAGTAGTATAATCCATGAAGAAGTATTTGTTTGTTTATTCATAAAAAAAATTCGAAGAAAGAATGTCTCGTAAACAAAGTGTCTGTTCTCTAAATACATCAGTCATTCAGGTCTAGCTTCGGGACTATAGGGTAGAGACCTGCACGGGCCGAATTTTTCGGCCCGAGCCCAATCCAGCCCGAATGTACCTAGGCCCGGCCCAGCCCGGGCCCGGAAAGCTTTAAAAGTTTCTGGCCCGAGCCCGGAAAGCTTTAAAAGTTTCTGGCCCGGCCCGGCCCGGCCCGATAAATTTTAAAAATTCTTGGCCCGAGCCCGGCCCGGCCAGATAAATTTTAAAAAGTTTTAACTCGAGCCCCTATATATTTGTATCTAGTATAATAATTATAATATAATGCGTACAAGCCTATGTGAGTGTTTGAACAATGTGATGCCCTTAGATATGCTAATCGTTTTAATTTAATTCTACAGGATTGCCGTTTCAATTTATTTATAACACAAAGGATCAAGATAATCATTTCGCTTTGAACAGTAGGCTTACTTGTAGTCGTAGGTTTCTTAAATCCAACAAAGAATTAGCTAGTCAAAGTAAAACTTTTATTTACAAAACGACATTTGACCCCACCCGCAAGACCTACATTTGCACGGTATTTAACACCGTATTAGACTGCAACCGTGACTTCATTCACCATTTCTTCCAGCGGGTCGCTGAAGTGGAGAGAAGAACAAAGAGTGCGGTTTCCTTTCACTTTTATATCAAGACGACAACTCTGACTGTTCCCCTGGGATCCAGGGGTTGGATTCACCATATTCTGATATTGACACGGACCATCAGCAGAGGAAGCTTCAATACGCATACTGTCTTTTGTTATTTATTGAGGGTAGGGCATGCAGTCACTCGTGTGACTGCCGACTGGGGTCAACGCCCCGGTGAACAACCAATCCTCTAAAGCGAAAGTGGAGCCGCTAAGCAAAACCAGCTGTAAATATTGCATTGTTTGTAATACCTTTCACTCCACGTGGCGTGCACACAGACTTGAACTTTTGGCGTTATTCCAATTATCGTTTAAAGAAAGTCAATAATTATTGAACAGCTTTAAACAAGTGCAATTAATCGGCCCGAGCCCGACCCGACCTGAGGAGAAAGCAAGCCCGGCCCGGCCCGGTCCAAAGAAATAACGGAGCTGGCCCGCCCGTGCAGGTCTCTACTATAGGGTGCGTCCGTTATCTCCCAGTCATAACGCTGCAGCCAGGCCTTGGTAGTGTTTGCACCGTGCGAACGAGCATTGTTATGCAACAGAATGACATCGTCAGACCCTACGTAATATGTTGAGGCTGCGGCAATACCTGTCTGCATTCATCGTTTCAACACGTTACAACACATCGATAGTCCCAGAAGACTGTGACCATGATTTTGCGCTGGGATGCCGTGACTTTCAACTTCTGAGAAGGAACGATGGGTGTTTCCATGTTAGTGAGGAACTGCGACTGCTTGAGGCCGTGAAGTGAGCAATTGTCTCATCACTTGTGACTATATTTTAAGAACTCATTCCCCTTCACATTATACCGCTGAAGATTAGTCAAATCCATGACTATTCGCTTGGCTTTTTGGTCTTCCGATAGCAATTTCGGAACCCACGCTGTAGCCCAACCTATAATGCATTGCGTAATGAGCGCTTTTTTAGCCAGGGTTCCCACTCATTTGTCAAGATCAAATTCCCTTACTTTTCCAGGTCACTAGTCATAAATTTCCAGGTACCCCATTTTGTATATATATCATAATTCAATGGGAAAATAAAGACCATAGTTGCATTAAAATAAAGATACATAAAAATATTTCACTGTATTCTTTTTCTTAAATTGCTTCATGGTTGGCACATTAGCCTCCAAGTAATTTCAAAAACGATCTAACATTAAACACCTGCTGTAGTTAAATGAACTTCAAACAATAAGCTATCAAATTCCCTGACTATTCCAGGTGAGTGGGAACCCTGTTAGCTACTTCCCGCACTGTGATTGTTCGACACTCCTTGATCAGTCGTTCAATCAACACAGCAACATCCTCCCCAGACGATGATGATAGCCGACCTGGTCGCGGTTTTTCACACACATCAATCCTTCCTTTGTCAAATGATTTGCACCACTTACACACCTCCTTAAGGGACATCACTGTATTTCCATACACCGTCTGCAATTGTTGATGGATTTCAACGGGCCTGGTGCCTTGGCAATGCAGAAATAGGATCACACTGCGCACCTTCACTTTTGTCCATGTTTCCAGTAGTGCGGCCATTTTGACACTGGTTCCTAGACACAAGCAAAACAGGTGGCGCCACGATACGGTGTTGGTGTGACGTCATTTACGCCAGTAACGCACACTACGAACAGAACACATTCAAACGCCAGGGACGTAGCAACTTTTCTTATTTTTTAGACAAACCAAATACAGTAAATAAATTTATCTTCCGTCAGCTGTGGTAAATTTCAAAGCTTTTAAAATAAATATGTATGAGGCAAAGTTTGAATAGGTAAAGCATTAGAACTTACGTTTCTTTATGAAGCAATAAACATGTACTATTTAAACACATCACGCGATTAAGGGTAACTTGTATATTTCGAACTATATTCTGTTTACTTACCATGTTTGTTTATATTCAGATCCATCTGGTCACGGCATACATACCTGTCTTATCAAGTTAAGTTTTTCCCAGTTCTTTACCCTTCACTGACACCTACCCGTGGTAGTTTGTTTTAATTTTGGGACTTTTTAACGCTTGATGAAATGTGAATCAAGTGAAATATTGAACTAGTTAGTTGTTTTAAGGTTAATGTAAAGCATACATTTCCGACAAAAGATGGCAGCACTATCTCCGTATGTCTAATGTATTTTTATCGTTGCACGAAATTTCAATGCCGCTCCTATAAATTAAAACCTAGAGAGTTCAGACTTTCAGGGAAGAAAGTTCATAACCAATTCAAGAATTCTATCCGTGCCGATTTTGTATTTTCTTTCTTGTTCATTGTTGAAAGAGCTTCATTGTTATTGATTTGGATATCCATAACAACAATGAAGCTCTTGGCTTGAATTTGTAGGAGCAGCATTGAAATTTCGTGCAACGATAAAAATACATTAGACATACAGGGATAGTGCCATCTTTTGTCGGATATGTATACTTTACATTAACCTTAACCAGGTAGTGGGGGCATTACATCGTCACGTATAGGACTTTTATGTACAATTGCCAACTTTTTTTTTCTAATGTCCTTACTTTGTATAGTGAAAAGTATGGCTGTGAAGTGTGCAATTGAAAAAATAATGTTATAATGTGAGTTTTAGATGAGAGGAAACATTCCATAGCTTATTTGTATTCTTCTATATTAGTAATAAAAAAAAAACAGTGGCGTAAAAGGCCCTGAGCCTGCCCCAACGCCATCTGTCCGTGTTTGGTGGAACTACGTCCACCTGAGTAACGGCTGTGTGGTCAGCACTGCGCGTACCTAACCTTCAACAGGCGTATCAGGGGCTTACCAGATCGAGTGTGGCCGTCACGTCTTTATTCACGTGACTCTTCAGTTTGCCTCATGACGCTGGGTGGACGCCGAAAAGTGGGACTCTATCCCGGAATTGAACCCGGGACGACGCGGATATGAGTTCAACGCTCTAACCACTAGACTGTGGAGCCCCTTCTCCTATGTTAGTATTTATTGTCACGTTTGGAATATTCCATTTGGATACAAATTTCGTATCTCTCTCTAAAACTTTAGTTGTATAAATTGGAATTCTCTTCAGTGTTGGTTTTTTGAAATCTTAAGTGTATTTTATTAGGCTGTATATTCACTCTTTTAACAAACAAAAAAAAAAAAAAAACTTTGAGAAACTATTTTTGGGGTCACAAATGATAATCTTGACCGTTTACGATTCTGTGACCTGCAAAGTTTTCTTTTTAAATCCATAATGCCCCAGCCGGGATTTGAGCCCTAAACCTGCTAGACGTCTCAGACTATTTTTACACCACGGTCGGCTGTTGTCATGTCATGTGTGGGGCAGTTTGTTCTATTTTGTGTGGAATACTTGTAGTATAGATTTTGATTGTAAAGATGGGAATATATAGAGTATGAATTATTCGCAAAATGAAGTCCTGTTCATATTTGAAATGCCCTTGTATAATCTTTGTTAATCTGTTATACAAAGAAAAGAAGCCATGGAAGCTTTTTTTTTCCCCTCATTGTACTGTTATTAGCTTGTTAATCAAATCTTTTAATTAACTTTTCTCTTACTGCTCATTATCCAATCAACTTAAAATTTTGTACATTCGTCTGATAAACTGATACATCTGTATCTTTTGGTAATACAGGATTATTATTTTACAAACTTGATTGGTAATTCTAAATAATAAAAAAATAGATACATAAATTCATAGTTTTTAATAGGAAGTTCTATCAAATTGGATTAGAAGGTATTAAAGACTGCAAAGAGTTACTAAAACTCATAGAAGTTGGCCTTTGTCCGTGATCTTTGCTGATGGAATCAAAAATGGCGGTTCTTAGCGGCCAATTTGTTAAAATTATGCCCTGAGTAGGTGAGCGGTAACACTTTCTGGCTTGTAATAAAGGAATTCTCGGTTTCGTACCCAGTAGGGACACACAACTGGTTCGATGTCCACTTTAAACTGTATGTCTCGTCTTGATCTGATAGAAGACATTGGTAAACTGTCATTGGTTCATTTTGCTCAGGGATTTTTGTGTCATAGATTGGGTGGCAATTTGTTCTGCTTTTGACAGGACAGTGCTACTTGTGATGGTCATGTCCTGTGTCCGGCTTAGCAGTAGAGCAGGACGCTGATTGTCCTGCTTTTTGTTGTCTCATTTTAAAATATTTGACTATAAAAAATCTAGGGCTGGCACTTTACCCCTGTAATCATCATTATCTACCTATCTATCTTTTTTCCCCTCCCCCCATTTGTTACCTGAACCTACTGCCGTTTATCATCACAACCAAATGTTTGCTTAATTAAAAACAATAGTCCCACATCATCTGGCATTTCAATTCTATGTAGCTTGTCAAAGGGTCCGGCTTTTTTTACTATCCACTAATGGTTATCCTAGTCATAGATCTCCGTGCAAAACACCCATTATCATGAATTCTTAAAAGTTAGTTATAAATAATTAAAAGGTTATTTTCTAGTTTTTTTGCGCGGTTTAGATAAAAACGTATTTTTTTTTAAAGATAATATTGAATTTTTTTCCTACAAGTGCTTTTCTTTTTCTTCTAGCCTTTAAGAAAAATTTTACGTGTACAGTGATTAATTTCGATCTTAATTGTTCTGTTTTTGCTCAGGGGATGCCTACGCATGATACAGAAGGGAAGGAACTTAGTAAAGGTCAACTAAAGAAACTCCAGAAGTTATACCAAGCCCAAGAGAAGAAATATAACGAGTATCTTCAATCTGTAGGCCAAGAGAATGTAGTTGTGAATGGGAGTGATTCATGAGGTTACCGAGGGACATAGATAGACTTTTGAAAATGGGAACCTCACAGTATTGTTAATGGACTATGCCACTTCCCAGTACCAAACAATATAGATACCTGAAATGAACCAGGCACAGCACTAAGGAACAATGAAATAATTGCAGTGAACACCAACCAGAAAACGTCATCTTTTGTAATGCGTAAAAGAATTTATGCATAATGATTTTACCAACAAATACGATTTTTTAAGTTGGAATAAAGTTGGTAATTTATTGTCTCTTTGTATATGCTTGGGTACAATTAATATGAATTGTATACTTTATATCAGTGTAATCAGCACTTATTTTTAAACAAAATATATTGAAAAGCTTTTTTGCATGGTGCTACTAGCTTTAAAAGTCAACAAAAGACAATATACTATAATTTATTCTAAATTATTTAATAATTTAGTAGGTTTTTAATGAAGATTTATTAAAATGTGAATTAATGGGGCATGGGAGTAAGGTCTATGGGGATTAACGTTTTTCTATTGCTTTCTTAAGGTAACTTCAGTGGTATTTAAAAAAAAAGTAATTGTGTATCGTTGCATTCACGTGGGGTTATTCATAATTATTCTGTGTAGGAAGGGATCATACTATTATTACGTCCACATTCTTGTTCAGTTAGTCGTTTTGTGTTATTGGCAACTGGTAAGCGCTGGACAAAATGTTGGGAGTTACTTCACTTCAACGTGTTGATAATTGTCTTACTGCCAACGCAACAGACCTCTTCCGAGCATAATTTTCTTTTATGTTAAAATGATGGTAAGAGTTGTTCATACCATTATTTTCAAGCAGAAGTGTATGAACCATTTTCTGTTACTTAAAATGTTTCGATAGTATTGCATAATGCCTTCTTTAGGATACCATTTTTGATTTTGTTTCGTCTGTGCGGAACAGAACTTTTTCGGTTAATATCGGACACGCTTAACCGTTCTGGTATTTATCAGATTCCAAGACTTTTTCAACTCTATACATTTGTTGAAAACCTGAAAATAAACTGGCAAAATATCAAAATGTTGAAACTTTAAACTTTTTGTTTTTTTAATGTATCTTAAAACTTCAAGTAGTTTTGAAATCATCGTCAAATTCTAAGTCTTTTTTACATAATAACGTCGTTTTAAAAGCCGAAAATAAGCTCCCAAAGGTTTTAAAGTGCATTTGCTCATAATATTAGACTTTGTTTAATGTATAAAAAAATACATTCATGTCAAAGAACTGTGTCACAGAAGCTAATGCGTTATTTGCATAGTCGAGCAATGCCTAGTGTTAGTTCAACGCAGGAAAACAGAACTGTCTGACATTCTGTTTCTATTATGAGTAAAATAAAATGAATGTATTCTCTCTCTTTTTTTTTTTTTCGATGTTTTTGTCACAAGTGAAATTAGTGTTGTAAAAAAAAACACTGGCATAACAGGCCTATAGGCCCTGAGCCTGCCCCAAAGCCATCTGTCCGTGTTTGGTGGAACTACATCCACCTGAGTAACGGCTGTGTGGTCAGCACTGTGCGTACCTAACCACGAACAGGCGTATCAGGGGCTTACCAAACAGAGTGTGGACGTCACGTCTTTATTCACGTGACTCCCCAATTTGCCTCACGACGCTGGGTGGTCGCCGAAAAGTGGGACTCCAGCCGTGAATTGAACCCGGGACCACGCGGACATGAGTCCAACGCTCAAACCACTAGACTGTGGAGCTTCCAATAATTGTGTTGTAATTGTTGCAAAACATTCCCATTAATAACTTTAAATAAGATTAATTTCAGTTTTTCATTAGAAATGTTTCAGGTGAAAGTATCAGATTTTTTTTTTTTTTAAGCTACATTGTGTCAATTCTTGTATGTTCATCTCTTAGTATTGTCATCTGGAAGGATTCGAATTGATAGGAAAATATTACAGATACTCGTTCAGAAGGTAAGGTTATGCAGTTATAATATATGGAAACATGCAGTATACACCTATCAGAAAAATGTTAAAATTTATTGCAATCACGGAGAAAAAAATCTGTACGAAACGCACGGAAGCAATACATTTATTATTATTATTATTATTATTATTATTATTATTATTATTATTATAGAATAAATTGGTTTTGGTGTTAGCAAACCCAAGCATTGTTTTTTAGTCCTCCTTGAATTCCACGTTCTCAGTACGTCTGTAACGCAGGTAGAAACTGATTTCAGATTCAGCTACCTTTAAAATTTTATCCGACCATTTTTAACCTGGTAATTGTGAAAATGGCAGGTTCTGTTCAATTGGTTATCTTTCCCCATTTCAAGAATTTCTCGCTGGTTTCACTCTACGCCCTTCTGTGCGTTGTCGTTTAGTTATTATAAATTTATTTCTGCTGTAAAAGATGAATGGTGGCCGAGCACTGGTTCTTTTATATACGGTAGTCGTAAGCTGCAATCAATAGGTACTTGTTAGTAATATCCACTGATATAGGCGAAAGAACTAGCTTTTGACGAATCGAGATGCTTTGGTAGCGAGACTGAATGGTGGTGAAGGGCCACGTTCATGACCAGTGGTATCACGTGATATGGTATTAGTAACAGACTCCATCTTTAGAAGGTATGTGCTCAATTAGGCAGTTGGTCGTTATTCAGATGAAGATGACGGAACTAACTAATGGTTTTCATCTGTATAGTAATATCTTTGCTCGATTTAAGACAAGTGTGGACATCTTATACTTGCGTGCAAGCAACTGGTGTTCGATTTGTCGTGGGGTGGATGCCGGGGATTTTCCCTGGTACGTGAGGATTATATTCCCGATTCTTGATTCCAAATATCACCCCAACTTGGGATAAAATATTTGTATTTCTGCCCAAATAGGTAGTATTTTGAAACTTATCAGCAACCACTAGTTTCAGGATCCCCCTCTTCGTAATTTATAACAAATCGAACACTGCAAGCAACGTTAAAAGCAAAACTATGCAGGGAAATTTGTTACATTATATTGTATTAGGTAAAATAAGGATAAATTATTTTCAGTGTTTCTGTATAGCTAATTTGCTTTTCTTTTCGTGTTTTAATGAATGTTCTTAGGGGATATCAGACGGAACTTGCTAGATGTTCTGGAATTATGTCAGATTTTTTTTTTTTTTTTTTTTAACCTTAAACAGGCAGAAACTCTAAATTTGGAATCTTTATTTGTATATCTTAAAAATTCAAAACTGTTTTGAAATTACGCCAAATTTCAATTTTTTTTTTTTTTTTTTTTTTTTTTTTTTTTTTTTTTTTTTTTTTTTGCCTCTAGGCATTTTGTGGAAAACCTAAAAATAAGTTGAAAAAAAATATCAACAATTTTCACGGTCTCTTTAAGAGTACCGCTGTTGTCTTTGGTTTGTCTGTGTAACAAAACTTTTTGTTAGGCAATATGGGCAGAGCTCACGGGGTTCAGGAATCTATGTCAAATTCTAAGACTTTTTCATTTTTGTATCCAGTTTTGCGAAAACGTGGAAATTAACCGACCAAACGCTCAAATGTTGAAACTTGAATAACTTTTTGTATTTACTAATTATTTCTTAAAAATTAAAACTATTTTGGAATCTAAATCGAATTCCAAGACTTTTTAACTTCTATTTCGAAAACAGAAACTATGACACCCACCCCCACAAAAAAAAGAAAAAGAAAAATATCAGAATTTTGAAACTTCATATCTAATTCAAAATTATTGAATCTATGCCAAATTGTAAGGTTTTTTTTTTTTTTTTTTTCTTTTAATAATAATATCGTTTCAAAAAGAACGAAAATTTTGTAATTAGGATTCCAATTTCATACTTGAGTACCGCTAATTTAAATTCAATATTTTTTCCCCCTGTACGAGTTCCGTACCGGCTTAAAACGCTAAAGTGAGAAAAATTCACACACATACACACTCTCTCTC
>JAGDQP010006276.1:0-73337 GCA_022664845.1 Lepisma saccharinum | reverse complement strand
ATTTATTTATTTTTTAAAAAATATGTTTTGAGACCATTAAAGCATTTTGTTTTGTTGAATATGGGTGAATATCTTTATTCTGTAAACGACGAGCGGCTGGGGTCAGGAAATCCAATGACCTGCTCTTAATCTAGACTGCTCGATGGCATAGCGTTTTTGGTGTTCGCATCGCGTGTAATGAAAGAAAATTCAACCTGACTTTTCTAACCTATTTCCGTGAAGTGCATATTTTTTTAAAAAATTGTGTTGACTATTGAACGATGCAAAAGGAAGAAAATATTTATAAGTATAGAAAAAGAGGAAATAAAGTGACTTGAAGAGAAAGAGGAGGAAAAGCTTTGCCTCACCGGGAATCGAACCCCGGATACTCGGTCTGGTACTCAATACGCTGCCACTGTGAAACGCCGAGAGTTACTGGCAAGCAGTTTGGCACTGTCCTTTATCCTTCACGTAGTGCAGCACAACGCTTAACAAATAACACTGCATGCATATTTTTTTTTCTGTGCGGGGAGATTCTTCGGTGAGAAAGAAAAAAGAATCCGTAGTATAATTATTAAGTTGTATTACTTGGATGCCAATCCCACACAAGCCATCCCGCCCCCTTCAAATAAAACATCATCGTGTCGTTGGCTGTTGGTGACGTATTAAGTTCGAAATGTTTCTGCTGTTGTGACAGGCCTGGTAAATATATGAAAGCAAGGAGTAACTAATCGACTATTTAAATGAATGTGCTTTAAATTAAAAAGGCCTTGATTCTCTCGTATCCTTTACTTGTAAAAATACTGAACTAACGAAGAACTATATTGAAATGTGCTAAGGTTAGAGGTCTATCAAATTAAATAGATAGAATTTTGAATCCTTTTCTATTAGCTGCGAAATTAACATGTCGTAATCATCATAGTAGTAAGTGAACGTATTATAATTTCTTCTCAGTAATATTTTTACCATTAAAATAGCAAACATATTTAAGGAATAAGGAAGGGGAAAATAACCACGTGATGTACTTGTCGTTCTATCAACGACAATGAAAAAAAGAAAGTCTAACTTGGCCACTAGCCAGCCCTCGCTCACTTACACTCGCTCAGCATTACATTTCCTTCATGCAGATAAAAAATGTAGTAATAACATATAGTAATGTTCTTTTTTTAAAAAAAAAAAAAAGTGAGCGCTCTGATTCCATTAACAATCGCTAAGACTATGAGGATCCTCTCAAAGTTCAGTGAGCCAATGGTATGAAAGCATTTATTTAAAATGCCTTTTTGAAATAAGTTGTCAACACTGGGCCACAATACCCGACCCGGACTACTTCTGCGACCTGTCTCAGTGCCTAACGCACATGTATGGAAAATTAGATGTAAATGACCGGACCCATGTAGTCATGTATAAATAACAGATATGTACAAAGCAAAGTGTTGTAATATAAATTGGCAACACTGACGATTGGGGTGAATTGAGACGGAGATACCAACAACGTTTTTCTATAGTGTCGAATAATGTATATGCTAAAGTTGATGTGGATTTGTGAAACGGAATGGAAGCAAATGGAAAATTTGAATTAAAAAATAGTTTTGTAATACTCAACAATGCATCCATCAAGATGGTTCCGCTAGCTCTGAGTTAGTGTAACCAAGGTCTTTTCAATGACATCTCATCCATCTATCAACACCTTATCCTTCATGAAATATATTTCCTGACACAGACGGACAAAAAGGGAAATGAAAGTCCCTTGTTAGTTAAGCTATCAAACGGCCTAAAAAGAAGAAAATATGGTCTATATGTAGATCAAATCCGAGCCTCTCATTCAGGAAAATGCTGCCACTCTACCATCAACACCACCGAGTCACAAGCAGACAAACTCTTTCGAAAATGCATTTAAAGCAAACTTCCTTTTACGTATTGAACGTATCACATTTCTTACATACGCGAAACATTCCTTTTAAAAAATCTGGCTACAGTCTACGCGCGTTCAGTTAACAGTTTAATAGCGAACATATGATTATTATTTTCGTTACATGATGCACTGAACTAGAGCTAGAATTTTTCGGTGTCATCAACAAAAGACAAAATTGCGCTGAAAACATCTCCTAACAGAAGGTCATAATGGCATCGGGAGAGTGTACTATATACATATATACCAGGTGCGTAAATGTGAAACCGGAATTTATGTACAGAAAAGACACAGTGATTGGATGACAATCCTAAGAACTATTTTATTCGAAGTATTGGCCATAGCTAGCGATACATTTCTGCCATCGTACCGGCAATGTGTGGATGCCAGACGAAAAAAACTGTGCCTCTTGTGCTGCAAATCAGTCATCAAGCCATTTTCGTAAGATGTGAAGCGCTGGTCAACAAGCGTGTGTCCCATGGATGCAAATGAGTGAAAATCGGAATGCGCCAAGTCTGGTGAGTAAGCCGCATGCGGAAGGATCTCCCAGCAAAACGTCGCAATCGCTTCCTTGACCGGCTTTGCTGTGTGGGAGGTTGCATTATCGTGAAGCACAATCACTTTATGTTGTCTTTGGTCATATTCTTTTCGTTTTTCACACAAAGCTTGATGCAAATCGATCATTTGTTATCGGTAACGTTGGGTATTAACGGTTTCGCCAGGTTTCAGCAGTTGATAATAGATCCCACCAAACACAAAGCATTGTATTCCGTCCATAGCGATTTGGTCCTGCAGTCAATTTCGCCCGTTCTCCTGGAGTTGCCCATGATCTTTTACGCTTAGGATTCTCGAAATAGATCCACTTTTCGTCACCAGTCACAATTCGATGGAGAAATGATTTCCTTTTGAACTTGGCGAGCAGAATTTCGCAAGTGGTTTTTCGATTTTCCTACTGACGTTCAGTCAATGCATGTGGAACTCATTTTCCCACCTTTTGAATCTTGCCCATGGCTTTTAAACGTATGAAAACTGTATCTAGTGTCACATTTAATTGATCCGCGAGTTGTTCTTGCGTTTGAGCGTCATCCTAATCCAACAAAGCTTGCCATCCACGTTCTTCGTTTCTCACGTCAAAATCGCCTCTTTTAAATTTTGTAAACCACACATAGCACTGTGACTTATCAACAGCATGACTGTGACTTATCACCGTAAGCTTGGACAAGCATGCGATGCGATTCTGCAGCAGTTTTCTTCAAGTAGTAACAAAAAATCAATGTTGTCCGCACATTGTAGTTTGTAGGTACAAATTGCACCATGTTCAACGCTATTAAACACTACACTATGGCATGAAATTTGTCTGGTTGTGAGTTGCAAATCGTTATCAGCAGTCAAAACAAGCAAATGGCGCAAAGGAAGGTTTTACGGTAACCACAGTGACAGCTAACGCCGTCTATGCACAAATTCCGGGAAGTTTAACATTAAAAAAAAAAAGTATTACGACATATGGCCATTTAGGATATTCCCAACAGTAATTCCAACGCTAAAGTGCAGATTGCACAGTTGTCAGCTTGTGATACGAACAATAGTAGAGGAAGAAAGTTCGTAGTGTACTGAATCTCTGCGCTCATTTTTTGTGAGTTTGTATGTTGTATTTGTGAAAATCCAAATATCATATTTGTAAGTTAAGTTGTCCAGAAAACGTGACAAAAATGACCCTGTTCTAAAATAAAAATTCTGTTCTTGAGGTTTTAAGAACAAGAGTTGATTATTAAATACGAAGTCAAAAAGAAAAAATAACGATGTATGCACAGATAGTTTCATTTCCTTTAGTCAATAGTACAGTCTCCAAGAATTAATATATTTCTTATACTAGGCGTTTTGGGGCAATCCCGACATTACATTGTGGGGTACTTCCGACATCTTCACCAACAATATTTTTCTATACTTTCTTCATAAAACATCTATGCAACACTATTTGTGTAAATTTTAAAAATGTCTCTCTTTATTTTCCACACCAAACTTCGTTCGCAACTACCTATGAAAGACTTCAAAAGACTCTAAGAGAAAAGAAAACATAGCTTCAGCTTTTGATACGGTAAGACATAGGATGAGTCTTGCCACAGCTGCAAAAGCGTTTCACGTACCCTGATAATACACATTACGAGGAAAAAGAAAAAAGAAAACAAAAAAATTTGGAGCTCCCATCCAAAAGGAACTGAGCTTAGCATAGATTCTTTGGAATTTGGACTTACAAATAGCTTTGAAACTTCTGCAATTAACCAGGTAATAACACTCCTGAGAGTGTATATGCTCCTTCAGATGTTCATTATGAAGCTATGCATAAACTCTCAACATCACAGCGTAATTTTAATTGATTCTAATCGAGTTCTTCCACCCTTTGTTTGACTTTTGTTCTTAGAAGTGACGAGAAAAGCTAGCGATACGATCATAATTTATTTTATTTTTTATAATTTTTAAAATTATTTCAAGGTAATGTGTCGAATGCCATTTCCACACCCAATGTCAATTCACTGTAAAAGCGTTACTGAGTACATGGTAATAATTGTCAAATGTGTTTTCATTTGGTGTCGAAAGTTGCTGAATAGAGTGTCGGAATTTCCCGTGTAGTGGGCAATCCCAACAGTTCCCACTAGTTTCATATGAGTGCTCTCAGTTACCAGAGGATTCGGATTTGCAGAATGAAACATATATTAATTAAATGAAAGAAAAGAAAACAGACTTTACGACAGGGTGCAGAAATCTCATCTCAATGCTTCATATGTTTCTGAGAAATAAAATATTCGTAAAGTTTCGGAAATATCCCAAATAGCCATATCTGTATTGTCAGCTGAATACGCAGCAAAGAAAATTATATCCCTAAAGTTTCGCTTTGCCAGGTTGCCAATAACCAATTCCCAACTGAACCCTTCATAGCCCAAGAGCACACCGTAAACAACGCTTTCTTAAGACCCAATCCAAATGGGTTTTCCTGCCTTTTTTGTTTTACGTCTATTATTTAAATTTCAGTGCCGTATCGTATTTCAATAATGGTTACAATAAGTGTTAAGGAAATGCTAGTAATAACTTGAGGTTTGTGTGCAGACTCTCTTGGCACATTATTCTGTCCGAAAAGTGTCTGCACACAATACTGTGGTTACTACTAACATTTCCTTAAAACTAATTGTAACCATTATTGAAGTACAATACGAACTTTGGTCCGTGGAAGTTAAATTTTGTTTGCCTGCAATGAAATTTGAATAATTGATGTAAAACGAAAAAGGCGGGAAAACCCAGTTGGATTGAGCCTTAAAATTGAGAAAAATGTTTTATTTGTGCACCAACAAACAGTTTTGTTAGAAACGGGATATCAATGGTCTCATTTATCTTCTGAAGATATAAGGGGAAGTTAGGAAGAAAAATAAGTTTTGTTTCTACTGCCATAAAAAAAAGTTAGACTATTTTTAAAATTTTTAAGGTCTTTAGCCATCTTTGGATCAGACCGGGTAGGGTATGAGATGTTAACCGTTGGCGGACCTAAAAACACAAGTCAGGAAAACAAATTTCAGTTTCCCTCATATCCAAAAATCTAAAATAGTACGGTTACACGCGTATAGAGTGCTTCAACACTAAGTACCTGTTCCTAATTTGCAGGGGTATAGATGAGTGCGACTGGCATCGACTAAATGCTATTAATTTGATGTGTACAAAGGGAAAATGTAATAAATAATATTTCTAATTGATTTGGTAACCTCACCTTCAATATTTGCAGTGTACTGTTCGGTACAATGAAAGTATACAAATTTAGGCACGGGGAAGTATACATAAACAGCCCTATAATATATATGCTGTGAAACCAAATTAAGCAAACGTTTAGTATGTAAAACGCTAGGCTACGTGAAATTCAAAGTTACGGACATGGGGGACTATCGAAACAGCATCCCAAGTCGAGAGCAGGAACTGTGAAATATAACTACGGGCATTATGTGGGCTAAAACGAAAGCATAAACAATGGAAATATATATATGATGATAACATGTAATCTATATACTCAGGTGATACATTGATCGATACGAAACCTGTATGAGGAGACAATCCAACTAAACGTTCGATGAAGGTGAATAAAATTGTAATTAAAATGTTAATGCTCAAAGTTCAACTTTTCTCTTTTTGTCGCAGTCTTTTGTTTGACTGGATAGGAATTATGTGTAATGATGCTCGACAGAGGTCAATCAAAACTGGTGTTCTTGGTACACCGAGAAAATGAGATTATAAAGTTAATTCATGAATGGAGAAGAATGTAAAATAAGAATCAATATGTTTAGCTAAGCTCGAACCAAATTGTTTATGGCCAAAAGTGATTCATGACTTGTTTGATAATAATTGAATCATTAAGATGTCAACTTTGAAAGTACATGTAAAAGATAGTTTGTGGTTAAACAAAGATATACATATGAACATACTTTTTTAAACTGTTCAAATGAAATAAATTGCGTTGCGCAATCGTACCAAGTTTTTTATTAGCAGTCTGAACAAAAGAAACAACAAAAGGAAGAAAGACGTCGTCATAAGGAAGCTGAGCATAGGAAAGAGGTAGAACAGCTGAGAAACGATGTTATGGATTCAAGAAAGGAGTTAAATGAACGAACAGACAAGATTGATGAGAAATTACAAGGATATAGAGACTAGTGTGTCTCAACGGCAAATGAAAATAAAGAAAGTATAAAGGGAGCCAAGAAAGTTTTGTCGCTTTTTGTGGAGGTATGTGTTCAATTGGCCCTCCCACCGTGAGTTGAATGTGAATGGAGATCAGGCGAAGGTCAGTTGTTGGTGTGGGTATAGCCAACATACTACCTGGTTGTGGCAGTTCAGTTACACCGTGAACGTGCTGAAGGACAGAGTGAACATGGGACCTCCACAGAGCGCAATAAGGGCGTGTATGCTGTACGAGTTCAAACTGGGGTCAAACGCATCTGCAGCGGGGCGGAAGAAATGCAAGGCCTTTGGTAAGGGTGTCGTGACTACGCTGACAGTGCAGCGGTGCTTTACCAAGTTTAAGGACGGTGACGCACCACGCACCACGTGCAGGAAGACCAACACAGGCCAAATGAAGATCTTCAGGCAGCAAATGAGGCGAACAGTGGCCAGACATGTGAGGAACTGGGACTACAATTCAGTGTGAGTGAACAAACTATTCGGCAGCATCTCCATTAACTTGGGAAGCACTACTAGTTTTGTCGATGGGTCCCACATGATTTGACTCCTGGCCAGAAGGCAACACGAGCAGACACCTGTTTCTTTGCTGTCTCGTCTGAGGAAGGAGCCATTTCTGGACACATTTTGACATGTGATGAGAAGTAGGTCCTGTACGAAGCTCCACGGCGCCGTCATCATTGGTTAGCATCCCATGAACTGGTTCCAAAACAACCGAAACCAGCACTGCACCAGAAGAAGGTCCTCCTGTGTGTTTGGTGGACTGCTCGTGGCATCGTGCATAGGGAACTGCTACCAGTTGGTTAGAGCATCAATGCAACTGTGTACTGTCAGCAGTTGATCCGTGTTCAAGAAAAACTCAACACTCTGGATCCAGCACTTCTGAATCGCAAAGGGGTCCTCCTGTTACAGGACAACGCTAAGCCCCACGTGGCTAGGATGACCCGGGACACCATTCTGCGCCTTGGATGGGAAACACTATTGCATCCGCCATACTCCCCGGACATTGCACTGTCCGATTTTCACCTGTTCCATTCCTTGGACAATCACTTCAGAGGACGCCAGTTCAAATCCCTAGTAGAGGTGTAAAATGCACTTGATACCTTCTTTGATTCACGGCCCACCAAGTTCTACCGCGATGGAAACCATGGCCTTTTAGAAGGTTGGCAGATCGTCATCGATGCTGATGGGGACTAGTTTTTATCTTTCAGGTACGTCTTAGGTGACATATCGATGTTCGAAAGTGGTGGGTGAAAAAGGGACAGAACTTTCTTGCTTACCTTTTATAACTAAACAAGAAAATGATAATAGAGAGCTGAGGCAACAAGTAGAAGCTCTTGAAGTGAAGCTAAACAATTTACATACAATAATAAACAATAAGATTTCGCCATCTATACCAGTGTGTATAGAACAGAATCTAGAGAGGGATGTAGAGTCACAAGGGATAACGGTAGATCGAAGGAATGAAGGTAATGAGGTTGGATATCGAGGTGGATATGGGAAGGATCGAGGAATCGATTTAAGAAGTCAATGTTCGAGCGAAGAAGATTGTAGGGTGTATTCGAAGTATATTCAAAATGATTGGAAACTTCAATTTGTATCGCAGTTGATAGAAGAGTTAGCAAGAGGGTGGTCTGCGAGATCCATCACCCAAAGATATACTAAATATGCCCAGATGGAGAGGGAACTATTTAGAACGAAGCCCAACTGAATACATACGAGAACTGACTACCTTTTTAACTTGTATGAAAATAAACCCAGCGTCACAACTCTTACTATTGCAAAAGGCAATGCAAGGATCTGCTCTAGGGTGGATCGGAACAAAAAGGGCGATGATTCATTGTTACAGAGATTTCTGTATATTATTTCTAGATGAATATACTAGTACTGAGAGGCTGAAAGAGAATAAAAAGGCTTTGAAAAACAAAGGGATAGACTGGAACAGGATAACTAACTACGAAAACAAAATCTATGAACTAATGGCACAATTCAAAAATATTGATGAATTTATGTAAGACAAGGACCTAGTGAAAAAAAATCATCTATATGTTACCTGAAAATATGCAAATTGAAAGAAGGGTGTATCTATAGAGACAGAATGCAAAACTACGTCAATCGAAGAAAGAATGGTGAACGATAATCAAGAGATACCAAACACAAAGTCAGCCAAAATACAAACGGAAAAAGTAAAACAGAAAAAGAAAAAAAGAAACAATGATTGTAGGAACAAAGGAAAATGGAAGAGAAAACAAGATCAAGATCAAGGGCCTAAGAAAGCTATGAATAAAAAGAAACGAAAACGTAAGAGAGGAAGCAGCAGAAAAGATGACATTTCACTAATAGTAGGAAGTCTTGTAAAAACAAAGTTCCAAACCCTTGATCGAGTGATCCATTACATTTATGTGTTAACATACAGAAATATCACGGAAAAAAGAGGCAACAGGAGTACCAATGTACAAGTCCAATAAAAGAGGCTGTAACAAAATATTTGGAGCTGGTACCAGACTATCTTTCAAGCAGATTTGCAGTTAGCCTTTAAGATATGAAGAAAATGACCAAACCAATGTATAGACATGAATCTATATTTTATGAACCTATGAAGAGTAAACAAAAGGTGAAACCGGACAGGAACTTGAAGATAATGTATCGAAGATGGGCAGAGCCAAGAAAAAGAATAAGACAAAAGGCAGGTCATAAATGGGAAAAGATTTTCCTGGCAAAGATACCACAGAGACAGGAAGGAAACTGGATGAGGAAACTTATAATTGATAACTTATAATTATCCGGAAGTATAAATTAAGAAAGAAGAGGAAACTCTTTGAGTGTTATTGATGAAAATTAAGAAAACCTGGCTCAATGGAAGACAGAGATGTTATGAATAGAAAATGATCTTAAAAAAATTGAATGATGAGCAATAGAATGATTAACATATAGATATGTATAATAGTATTCATTTATGAGTTTTAGTTTCCTTCAAAAAAAAAGAAAGGAAGATAAAATATATAAAAATGTTAAAAAGAAAGAGGAAACCATAATGATGATCTCTAGTTATTTTTATTTTTTTTATCCTTGGCAGCATATGATATGGTAACCTTCAATATTTGCCTTGTACTGTTCGGTACAATGAAAGTATACAAATTTAGGCACGGGGAAGTATACAAAAAGCAGCCATATAATATGTATGCTGTGAAACCAAATTAAGCAAACGTTTAGTAGGTAAAACGTTAGGCCACGTGAAATTCAAATTTACGAACATGGGGAGTATCGAAATTTCATCCCAAGTCGAGAGCTGGAACTGTGAAATATAACTACGGGCATTATCTGGGCTGAAACGAAAGCATAAACAATGGAAATATATATGATGCTAATTATAACATGTCATCTATATAATCATGTGTTATATTGATCGATACGAAACCTTTATGAGGAGACAATCCAACGAAACGTTCGATGAAAGTGAATACTATTGTAGTTAAAATGTTAATGCTCAAAGTTCAACTTTTCTCTCTTTGTCGCAGTCTTTTGTTTGACTGGATAGGAATTTATGTGTAATGATGCATGACAGAGCTCAATCAAAACTGGTGTTCTTGGTACATCAAGAAAATGAGATTATAAAGTTAATTCATGAATGGAGAAGAATGTAAAATAAGAATTATATAATCAATATGTTTAGCTAAGCTCGAACCAAATTGTTTATGGCCAAAAATGATTCATGACTTGTTTGATAATAATTGAATCACTAAGATGTCAACTTTGAAAGTACATGTAAGAGATTGTTTGTGGTTAAACAGAGATATACATATAAACATACTATTTTAAATTGTTCAAATGAAATAAATTGCGTTGCACAATCGTACCAAGTTTTTTAATTAGCAGTCTGAACAGATTTGCTAGAGTGGCTTTCGCTACCCTAGGCCAAGTTTGTTTTATAAGTTGGGTGTAGCCTCATCTGATGTGCATTAAGCCCAGGTTCTTAAAGCAGGCATTTTAACTATCTTCTACTACCTTTCCAAAAGGACCTACAACCTGACCATCACAGTAAAGATCTCAAGCTCAACTAGCCGAGGGCAAAGAAATAATTATAATATCGATAACGTTTTTGAGTATACCCATAATATAAACTTTAACATAGTGTAAGGACTAGTGTATGATTTATTAATTCGAATGTAAACTAACCTAATTTTAAATTACCTGAAGTCAACTTTGTACGAGTGGTCGCCCTGGTCAAAAGTGATCTTGTTTGACACTCCCCCTACATGGTCCTTAATGTTTTTGTATAAATATTTTTTTCGTCTCTCGTTTTAAATAATATTTAATTAATTTTTTTCTTATAAAATGCGCCCCTGTCAAAGTTGTGCTTCAAGGTCCGGGCCTTATGGACCTAGTGGTATCCCTGGTAGTAGACGCTAGAAATGTAAAATCCTTCATTCGGTAAGCTGTTGGATAGTAATAATCAGTATAGTAAATAAAAACGTTATTGGACCAATATATTTGAACTAAAATCTACCCATATAGTCGAAGTACACATTTTGTATTCGGATCTTCATGATGTTGAATCAACTGCAAAACGAATATTGGTATCGTAAGGGGAACGCTCGATATTTCAATTTCAATAAAATGGAAGACAACAAACTTAAACAAGCTGAGTAACAAAATGATAATTTATTATAGCATTCAACACATACAAAAGCACACACAACGTCAAACGTTTATCACAGAACGTTACAAACAAACACTTTTTACTTACAACAGAGAATATAAATAACAAAATAATTTAACGAAATGTATTATGTTGCGATTTTAGTACCCGTAGAACAATCATAGGAGTGTATAATTCCAAAAGCTGCTGCTTAGTAGTGTCGTTCCCGCCATCTGGCGTCAGTGAAATACATTTCTGTAAGGATAAAGATAAAAAAAACAATTATCTAGATTTGGTATCATTGAAAGGTCCAGCCAGTGAAGAGAAAAGCCACAAGGTCAGTAAAGGCGTGATTGCTGTTTTATCGTGTTCCTCTAACATCTGTTTGCAATTTGAAGATCAGTGTTTGATGTCGGATAGACTTGGAACCTCTACAATCCATCCGAGAAAAAGCAGTGATACATCAGTTTGCAAACAGATGCCAAATGAACCAAACAGCAATCATATATTGAGTGCGTGGCTTATTCCTTTCTCTGGCTTGACCAGTGAGCCTTTAAATTCAATAAAAATTATCATACAAAATTATCTTACCTCAAGCGGTGATAACAGATCATATTTACTTCGCTTATCATTAATAGTTACCTATTAATATAAAAATGAACCAAACTTCTGTAGCTTCTCAATTAATAATCATTTTTTTAAGGAACTTGCTGCTCTTAACAGAAACCTTTTAACGAAACCTACGTCCGCAATAAAAGTAAAAATTCTTGTTGTTCAATGAGATAGAAGGTTGAAACATACAACTAACAAAGGCGTGGTTATTATTTGACTACGCTCACCTGACATCTGCTTGCAAAATGGATGCACTGAGAAGGATTCTGGAGGTCCAGTTACAGTTTTAATCCATCACAGAGTGGTCATTAGATTGCTCACAGATGTCACACGAAATTAACTAAAGTAATAATATACGCATTGCTTTTTCACGAATTTTTCCATCCGCTTAACTTAATCGAATCAAAGTAAAACTTTAGTGATTTAGTGTGCTAACGTATAAAATGTGCAGTGTTATGTAATTCACTAGCTAGTGAACCAGACAACTTAGTAATATCAGCAGTTATAAATAAAGGTATAGTTTTTAAGATTGTAACGAGCCTCACAGGTAATATTCTAAGTATATTATATCGTTTTCCAGGCAATTCAGATCACTCTTAAGGTATTACTTGTACAGTATTTTGTAAGATGCGTATATTATGAATATGTATATGCTAAGGATAAGTGTATATTATACGAACATTCCTTGGAATATGATGAAGTTGTTCTTTCAAGAAAATGTCAGAATATTTGAGGTATATTCCGGAAATTTTAACCTAATATATTTCTAAATAATTCGTAGGAATTTCCAGAAACATTTTTTAAATTGAAAACTGATCTGTTGATGTTGGAAAAGTTGCCTCATTCTATTTCTTAAATTTACAATAAAACTTACCTTATTTGCTAATTAAAATGCCCGAGATTCGCCATAATGTTCTTTGTTATTCTGAATGGAGCTGATGATTAAATTTTCCGCAAAGCTCTTCTCAATGTTTCCGTATCCAGGTCCGTCAACACGTGAGTAAGCATAAGGAAGTCTGTTTCTATTAGCGAGCTTTGAGAGTCCGTTGATTAAGGAAATGACAAGGGCTATAGCTCCAACAATTACGCCCTTGAATGCAATGAATTTGGCAGCTGCCAATCCTAAGATGAACAATGTGCTGTAAAGTCCACCGAACATCATCATTGACATCATCACTTTACGTTTCTCGTCATTACCTAGAGTGAAAAGTAGAAAATGTTTGTTAAAAAAATATCATCCATGTCTTTATTAATATAGTTCATTAATTATGTCATCATATAATTGTACAGGTATTTATGGCTGACAGAAGTCTCTTGGAGACTGCACACTGTAAAAAAACGGGTTCTTAAAATTCTTGTCATCTGAGAACACATTTCTCAGAAAATGACATCTTAGTATTATCATTAGTGAGAACATATCAGTAAACTGACATCTCCTTAGTTTAAATTAAATAAGGATATTTATATCTCATTTTTACGTATAAGAAAACTGTTTTTCAATGGACGGTAAGGTTTTTGTTTTACCGTGGCTCATTCAGGAGGATATTGGACAACGTTTTATTGTTGGTACACTCTTAATTCTTCAATTGGAAAAGATTTTATTTGACACTAATAAAACTATGTGAAATTTATAGCTGTGATAGGCATGTAGGCATGCGGCTATACCTAAATATATATATATCTTAAATATGTTTGTATTGAATATTTAGATGGAGAGAAAAGCAAATTTAAAATACCATAAATGTTTTATAATATGGCCTGAATTACCTATAACGAACACCCAGTTTGTATTGTGAATACAGCATGTTTCATAAATTTAAGTACATTTGCCATCTTCTGTTTACAATATAAATTGACATTCATTCCCTACTCGATAATTCAAGAAGACTTTCGAAAACATTCAAGACCATATTAAAACATTGCAATTGTTGGTCTTGGAGAAGCAAATTGTGTTTCAGTATGTTCATAGACTTCATAATGGTACGCGTTTATTCTTTAGATCTAATTTTTGCTCTGCGAATGATAGAAAAGGAAAGATACGGGAACTGGTATTAATTTGAAGTGTCTTCCTGCATTGATCTATGGTCGAGGCGATGTACTAACTGGTCTGAAATCACGGACAAGCTTGGTAAAGTAATGTAACTGAAAATATATCCACTCTTGCCACGTTAAACCATTGAACAAATAAAAGCTTCCAATATATGTTTAACTACCTGTCATACCAAAACCGCTTTTAACAACAGGAATTCTTATTCATTATAAAAAAAAGCTGTAATAATATTCTATAAAGCTTTATGTGCTGTGAGAAATGGGCTGTGGCCGTCCAAATTAGTAACGTCTCCGCCTTGACAAGTAGTTGCAGTCAGGTGCTGAATTGTTAGATCGTGCGTACTATGGTATAGCGAAGAGATAGTAAGAAAATTCCCCGTCATAATGGCTGGAAAACGTGGAATATCTCGCCTGACAAAGAGACTGGCCCTCCTCAATAATTACAGTCAGTAGAATTGAACCCTGGAGCCCAGGACTTGAATATGATAATTTTGTGTATACTATCCGAAGACTGAAATGTGAGACGAATGTTGATAGGGAAGGTCAACCGATGGATAGAAGTTTGCCTTTCATTGAATAGAAGTGATTATAAAGTCGCGAAATGTGGGACATAAAGTTTGATTCTAAGTGGGTTTCAAACCACCTTATACTTCCACAGGGAAATCGAACCAGTTAACCCTTGAATTGAAAGACGGCTGACAAAACCACTCATCTATCCATGCTCAAATATAACAATATTATGCTTAGTTGAACTGAAGTGAATTGATTTTTTTTATTTATGGTCTTCAGGCATCTAAGGCTCATTCCGTGATAGGGGAGGGAAAGGGATTCAGGAAGATGTGGGCCAGGGCCTATATTGAAGGTGCCATCTTTGCATTTGCCTGGTGTGACTGAGGAAAAACCCTGGAGAAACCTCATTCAGGATGGTCGGCCACTGGGATCGAGCCCAGGACCTCCCGAATACTACATCTACGCTCTACCACTGACCTACGGCGGCTCGGTTATTAGGCTTAGTTCGCGAACATGTGTTCATATCTGGTTTCTCCTGAATTCTGTATGTAAAATATATAGCTGAATTTGTTAAAGACGAAACGATATATAACAAGTATATAGAAAATTAGATAAAAAAACAGAGATACTGTATTTTTGGGTCCGGATTGCTCCCTCGGTACCATAATTAATGTATTTATGTAAAATCAGTATAATTTTAGGAAACATTGTTCAAATTTTAAGATAATTTCATTTTGTGAACGACCACGGATCCTCCTTCTCCCCAAGTCACCTGTGAAGGTCCTGGACCACTTCCTAAACCAATTTCTAGATCTTTGGAATAATAAATTAAAAAGATTAAAAGAAATATTACTCACGGCCTTCGAATCCCTGTCTTGGTTCAACAGATACATCCAGTAAACCATTCTCCTTCTGACTTTTGGACACAACAATACTGCCTCCAGGAATGATGTTAAACTTCAGCGACAAACCTTTAGCGAATCTAGGGATGAAATCAAACAAACTACCCCAACCTTGATCTGCAAGGGATCTGGCGGTGACCGCTTCACTGCTAGCTCCAGAATACTCCAAACTTACACCGTCAACTAGCTCAACAGATCTGCTCTTAATAAACTTGTAGACATCAGCTAAAGCTCTCAGTTTAACACATTGTAAATCTGCTTCCTCGATACAATTGATCATCTGCTTCTCTTGAACGTCATCAGCCACTGCGTTGCCAAGGAGACATGGCAACAGAGAAAGAGAAAGAAGCAGGGATGCCTTACCAAGAGACATTACTTCGTCCTGTGATGTTGTCCTGTGTTGATGGCTGAATCTAAAATGATGCTCAGCTTTGAGGTCACATACGCTTTTATATGCGGTGAAAGTTTTGCTCTTTCTTTTAAATTTATTTTCTCTAGTTTCATTATCCAAGTCATTAATACCAATGATATGTAAATATGGATGTTATGAAATGTAGGTCTACTACGATGCGACTGTTTAATCGTGCGTTCTGTATTATTACAACGCTGACTTTGACCTTAATAACTAGTAGAAAAAGTTTCACTTACAAACAATATATATTTTTTTTTTTAATAATTGGGAAATCTATTTATCAATAATCCTGTTCTCTACATACTAGATACTAAGCTGCAATATACAGTGCCTTCTCACCGAAAAGTGCAGCAGAATGAAATCAGATTAAATATGCAGAAAATGATGGTAAAGGATACTTCCATAATACAAAGCAAAACTTTAATATTTACTTAACAGGAGAAAAACACAGGGAAGAGAAAGACAGAGGAAAAGAAAGACAGGAAGAGGAAACGAAAAAAATAGGAAACTAAAGAATTAGAGAAAGAGTTATATAATAAAGAAGGAAAGCAGAGAAACACAGAAACAGATGGAGGGATAGGGAGCGATAAAAGGATAGATAGAGGTAGAGCAAGAAAGAAAGAAAACATCAAAAAGAAACATAAAAAAGAAAGAGATAGAAGATAGATAGAAAGGGAAAGATAAAATATAGATAAATATATATAGAGAGAGAAAGGAAAGGAAGAAAATGGAAAAGAAAAAAAGAACTAAAGAAAAGAAAAAATAAATTGAAAGGACAGTAAAAATAAAAACATAGGAAAAGAAACAAATAGTATTTTTTTAAAAAAAAGAGTGAAAGAACGAGACTGAAAAACAAAAATTAAGAAAATATGAAAAAAGCAATTAAAAGAAAATAAATACAGGGAGAAAGAATAGAGAGAGGAGAGAGAGAAAATGAAGGAAACTAAAATAGAAACAAAGGAATACAAAGAAAGAAATAGTGTGATATGAAGCAAGAGAAGAGAGAAACAGAAAAAGATAAAGGACGAAGTAGGGCGAGGAAAGATAGAAAGATTGAGAGAAAGAAAGAAAGAAAGACAGAAAGGAAGGAATGAAGGAAAAAAGAAAAGAAAAACAAAAGTCATGAAGGAAGTAAGAAGAAAGAAAGAAAGAAAATTATGGGAGTAAGGGAACACTGAATTCAAAATACACCTTAGAAACATACAAAGGAAACTTTTATCGAAAAAAAACCTGTCTCTAGAAAATTACGTACGCCATTATTGGCTGAAAATACTGCACTTCCTGATGCATTGCATACTACATAGGAGAATTACATGTGGTATTAATAGAGCTGAGCAGTTGAACGTCTTTCTCTCTTGTGACAGGAAGTATTCTTATGCACTAAACACCACACAAGTCTTAATCTCCTATCATTGGTGGATCCCACCGAGCTTGATACAACTTGATTGTTTCGATGCCCTAATGCAGAAAGGTGGTCAACAACAGGCCTGCGATGTAATTTTGCGCGACCCGCGTTAAGATGAACTTATATTAAATTATAGAGCATGATTCAACCAGCACAACATCATTATTAGTAAAGGGAGCAAAAAGTGAAAAGAGAGATAATATGTTCGATTTAATCGAATGTGCTTGAAAATACACACAACTGAAACGAAAAGCAGAGTGTTTTTTTTTTCTAGTTTTCGCTGTATTTACTAGTAACGAAATTGTCCTATGGCTTTTGAATCAACTGTAGCTCCCAAACAACTGCGATAATCACAATGTTTTCTTATAAGAATTGTTTACTTTTAAGTAAAAGTTCCTACTAAACAAAAGTTGACCCCCCACTTTCATTCAATTTTTTTTGTGGCTCTCTTCCACATATTTTCTTGTACGCCACTGTTTCCACAAATATGATAGTTCAGTTCACCATTAGGAACTTTTATCATTAAAAGCTTTGTTTTCTGTATTTCATTCAGATAATTTCCGTGTTGTAATTATTAATGGACGATGTCGGTAACGAATACTGATCCTGTAACAATTAGCTATTATAGCTCTCAAACCACACGAAATATTGAGAAATGTTTCCTCTCTCTCTAAAAAAAAAAAACTTTGTTTTCAATGGTTATTCCGAAGATGTAAAAAAGAGACCTCAGTTTCCATTTGAAATTTTGAAGTTGGTACCACTTACACATATTTCCTGTACTCCACTGATTTTGAAAATACCATATATATATATATATATATATATATTATATTTTGCATACACACTTACGTAATCATCTTTCTTTTCACCGCTTTACACCGCTCCATAACGAAGTTGTTTTATAGTGTCGGACTATTGAATCACCCTATTGTATTTTCATTTGAGCTATTAGTTTCGAGTGCAGACCTTCTGATGTAGACATTGATTTTAAGTTTTCTGTGTAAATGTTGGACAAACTTTGGGAACAACTCACTGATAATGCAACCGCTGAGAATTGTTACAAGTACCAGAAAATCACTCAATTGAAGCTTGTTGCTAGTAGCCTACTAATGAAGAAAAAGTTGGGTGATGGTCTCTGAGACTCCTTATTTTGGAGTATGGTCGCCATTTTGGATTTGGCCAGGTGAAAATATAATGGTTACTAAAAATGCACTGCATAGGCATGTGAGGTATCATTTAATATGTTTTTCAGGGCGCTGAACACGTTTCTCATCGTATAAGCACTGACAAGTTATTATTAACTGTGATTCGATAAGACAGACATAAGAAAATAGGAAAAATCTGTTGTATTTATACCGTAACGTATTGAACGCTAGAGTAATAAAAGCGTGATCTTTGGGGTTTATCCCATCACCTTTCATTACAAAATGTGCACAGAAGCTAGATAGATATAAAATTAACAAAATGAGTCTCCGGGTTCAAGATACAAGATTGACTCAGAGAGAAGAGAGAAATGAACGTCTGTAGTTGAATTCAGGTATAGAGAATTCCCACTCCGTCGCAAGTGAAAAAGGAAGTCCAATCCCGTTGCAGATATGAACTAGGATAGGAGTTCTGCCCCGATGCAAGCAAGAACGGGTGTCAGATTGTCTTGTCCCGTTCCCGTTGCAGACAAGAACAGATTAAAAGGAATACTCTGATCCCGTCGCAGATACAGAGTGAGGATTCCAACCCCGTTGCAGGTCAGAGGAAGGAAGGTGAGGAGGCGATCATTCCCGTCGCAAAATGATGTCTGAGTTCAAGATGTTCGGCTATTTATTACCAAGTCCTCGGTTCTACACCAGGTGTCGCCGCTATCGATGACGTAGATCATCTTTCTTCGGTCTCCATCGTCTTCTTAGATATCAGCACGTTGCAAAACTTAATTTACAAGAAGCTATTCGATAGTTGTAATGCTGTTGATTCTCTCTTACGAAAAGGAAGATAAGCTACATGGTTGCCACGATGTAAGGAGCAAATGACACGTCAAAATAATAATGGAAGACGGATCTTGGTCTTTCTTCTATCCAAGATTAATGGAAGACAGTCCAATGGCACAGCAGAAGTACCAGAATGTCTGTGTCATTCGATAATACCACCACTCTCTCATGTCCTCTGTTTGTTGCATGCTTGATATGGGACATAATGCGGATATAAGCTTCCACTAACATGGCAAAGTCTAGTTCTGCACGTAATTGCATTAAATTCGTTTGCTGTATAGACACGTATTTAGTTGGATTAAAATGTTGCAGTACAGAAGACCTGCATATGTTGCCATATATTGTAGCATTCTTCTAGAACATATGATTTGAAACATTCTTGAAGTTTGAAACACTCTTGAACTTTCATGAGTATACTAAACACAATAAGCTGTTCTCAACTCCTCATTTTCGAAATATTTTGACGTGTCATTTGCATCTTACAACCTGGCCGTCATGTAGGTTTTCTTCCTTTTCGTAAGGGAGAATCAACAGCATTACAACTGTCGAATAGCTTAATGTAAATTAAGTTTTGCAACGTGCTGACATTTTTCTTGGCGCGTATTAAGTGTTTGTTCTCAAGTTTCGTAATTCTATTTGCATATGGATGGCTAACTTGATCGGTCCCAACTTTTAGCAGTTATTTACTCTATAAGTATCCATCAACACTGGATAAGATAAATCAGTTGTGTTATAGATAAACCTGCCAGTATTAGAAATCCAATATTAACAGAAAGTTGGCACATTAATGATTTGGATGCACTTCACCTACTACACGGAGAAAAATAGATCCATACATTTTAATTAAACAGGTCCAGTTAAGAGTTTTCTGCTACCGTCAACAAAACATCTGATACTACGAACTGTACAAGAGTCAACTTGTATGGTACATGCAGCGAAACAGAAATGGTAAAAAGGGTTATACTTATCGCAACTGAACCTAGAGCAACAGATACTGAACAATATAGTACCAAGAACTTAACGATGTTTGATTGTACTCCAACAAAACATGTCTGATGCTAGTTACTATTGTATTAGGCAAACTGTTACTAAACATTAACAGTAACAGGCACTAAATTCGTAATGAGAAGAACGTAACTGGGCGGTTGTAGTTGCTGCAGCCATACATCCAGTGGTAAGTATATTCATTGAATGTCTTGGTTGCTGTTACTTCAATAAAATGTTGATTGGTACTGAACGCGAACTAGTAACAGTTAACGGATAGTTTTACTAACACTGTTTAGACGCCATACACACAGGTCACAACTGCGTACAACGTCTTCCATGAGATGATGACTACAAAAATGTATTGTGTTTATAGTAAAACATGAAATGAGGAAACGTGATTTACATTTGTTAAAAACAAAGGTGACTGTGTACGTGGGATCAGAAACTTATAATTTACTATTATTACTAGCTCTTGCTTGAAGTGTCAGTCGACTCAGGAGCCGTCTTCGAGTATCGGGCTGTGTGGTCTAGTGGATAAAACACTGAAGAGCTATTCTAAGGGTATCGGCTTCGATCCCACCTCAAGGCAGACTTTTCTTGCTCTTTTAAAAAATAAGAAATGACTTATTTTCTTCATTTCTACTTTCGAAATAAGCCCTTGTTTTGTTTTCTTTGTCTCCTTTTAAACTAAACAACATTTGGCTGTCACAACTAAACTTATCCAGTACCTGCAGCCAAATTGTTTGATAAGCACCTTCCCGCCACGGTATTTTACTATATGCATCCAGTAACAGGCACTATAACTTCTGGTACACTGCTTACTGAACATATTGTTTCCGTTCACTAAATACCTTTAACTAAATATGTTCAGTTGCCACAGCCTTACGTTCGGCAGGTTCATCTGGAACTGAACATTTGACTGCCTACAACTGAACGTTCAGTGACATTTTCCTCCGTGTATTTATACCACGAACCGCCACTGTTTCAGATCCAAATATATAGAGTGGTAATAAGACGGTACGCCACTCCAAAACTATTGTAGCAGCATAGGATATCAGTCCAATTTTGAACCAAACATGATCGATATTGACCATTAATCCTCCGGTATTGGGTCAATATTGGTCTGATTGTCTGTGCTGCTAGGGTTACCATGGGTTCATCACATGTAATTAAAATATGACCCATGGAAGAATCTAGAGGTACTTGTGTTCGATTCTGGGTACCAATGATATCGGCTTCACGGACGAAATCTAGATTACCACGCAAGGTTTATATTAAGTATATAATCAAGCGGTTACCGAGATGTGTGGGGAACATTAAAACCCCATGATAACACAGAATGAGATACGCTAATAAGAATACCGTGAATGAACACTGACAATTTCAGAAGCTACTTAATGAAATATATAAAAAAAATTATAGACACGGGAATTTCACATGTTACTTAATGGACCTGGAACAAAGAAATCAATAGTTAATAAACACAGATATTTGAGATGCTAGTTAAAGAGACCTGGAAAAAATGATAAAAGTAAATTAATAAATATACACATTTCAGTTTCTATTAAAATGACTTTTTAATGTCTTCAACGTGTTCAGCACCCTGAAATACATATTAAACGATACCTCACATGCCTATGCAGTGCATTTTTAATAGCCATTATTTTTTGACCTGGCCAAAACCAAGATGGCGTCCATACTCGAAAATGAGAGGTATCAGAGAACATCACCTAACTTTTTCTTTATTACTAGCCTCCGATTGAGTGATTTTCTGGTATTTGTATGACAGCGAGTAGACTATGAGGGATTTCTTGACTTCAGTGACGTGCGGTCACAACTAACATTATTTAACAGTGTTTAATTCGATGAAATTCGATATTTCAGAGCAGCAAGACAATATTCAATTGGAGTTATGTGACCTTAAAAAATGATCTCTTTTTCCAGTCAAGGCAGGAGATAGGCATTTACTATTAGAATTTTTTTTTAAGGGAAAATATCCTGCATTCAGTGATTTCAGCTTGAGAATCGGATCTATGTTTGGAAGCACATATATATGTGAATGCACTTTCTCAAATGTTTGGGCGGTTTAATAATGACATAGAAGTCAACTGACGATAGGGGTAACTACATTTATGGCCCCCCCCCCAAGAGAAAGCCCCGAGGCCGGGGGTCAATTCGGTCCATTGAGAAACTAAGGTAAAGGGCCGCCTTGGAAGGATCACCCCGCATTGCGGGGTTTTGCACCATAGTAGGTACGCCCTGAAACTGACTGATCACCACCACCTTCAACATTTGTACGAATATCATCATCATCATCGAATATCATCATCATCGAATATCATCATCATCATCAGTCTAGTAATTAGACAATATAACTATAAACTTTAAGAAATGCTTAGTTCATTTTTATTTCAAGTTCTGTCTAAAAGTTGTGGCCCGTGACGTTACCACTCATCGTGTATTGACCTTAGTGGAAGGAAGTTGGTCACCCTTGTCCTATGCATTTACTATGTTCATCGCTTACATCACCAAGTTCGTTTTGAAGACATTAAGATGAGAGTGAAGGAAAAGAATCTTCACAGATATCTTACAGCCCATAGAATGAATCATAGCTCTACGCAACATTTACAGCACAGTATCCTTGTAATTAGTTATCTTATTTCTGGATTGTGAAGAACGTCCCAAACACAAAAGTAGCAGTCGTCATGGTGATTGAATTGTTCTTCTTTAGGGCTTGTATAGCTTCCATACTCGTTGCAGAATGAGGCTGCAGAGTGCAATATCGAGAAATTAACATGATTATTCACACAAGATCCAAAACGTCAAATCACGTGTAGTTTTCTTACGTTACTAAACGACCTTTTCACATGGTGGTCAAGTCCTAAACTGATATGATGGCAGGGATTTCGCCAGGATTTTCAGTTGGGTGGTGTAAAGCCAAAATTGGGAGGGTGTAAGTTGAGTTGTGGACGGTTTCTATTGATTTTTGATTCTAGAAATTTTAAAGTTGGAGGAATGTTTTCGAGAATTTTGGGGAGGAGTTTGGCGGAATCACTGAATGATGGTATTGAGTTATTGAAGTATCAAAATAGAGCAAAATTAACGAACATTTTAGAAATTCACGACAGGCTAACTTTTAAAATTGCAATCGTTTGTGCCAGATAATGACCGAATTTAATTTGTAAGGCCTTTAGGCAACTTTGGCTCAGGTCGAATGGATGATGATGGAATGAATTGGTGGATTGAAGAAAGTGGAAGGAAACTAGAGTACCCACACACATGGTGTTCGTCCACCACAATGCCCACATGGCAGGAACAGGGATCGAACCGATGATTCCTAGCACCAGAAGTGAGCGCTATACCATTCCGAAAACGCGGCCGGATAGTGACAGACTTTGAGAAACGATGAAACTCGGCCACTTTCCGGTAAAAATGTGGCACAAACGATTCCTATCATGCAGCTTCGTATGTTGTTAATTTTGAAAATATCGGTTAAATTTTACCCTATTTGGAAACTGGGATAAGACGTTACACAGACAATTAGAGTCGGGTACTTACCGGCACAAACGATTGGAATGTTCATATGCATCCTCCGCTGACATATTTGGTAGTGTCCCGGCCAATTTGACATCAACTTGCCCGAGATATTTCAGTGTTATAACACCGTTAACTTTGGTGCACTAACGATAGAACTTGAGTACTAACGGGAAGAACAGTAGTACGAACGATTGAGATGTTCGAAAGTATTCTCTAGTATCCAGGCCAAATTGACGCACATCTACGATTAATTTGAATTCCACAAGGTCTAGAATTCCATATACCAGGTGTATGCATAAGTAGTTTCCGGTTTACCTAAGAGATGGCGCCAGCGAAAAGTACGCAGCAAATTCATTTGACACATACGTCATTTTGTTCGTCTGACATTAAACTACAAACACACACAAGTTGAGTCCGCCAAACACTAGCGTCTTTGTTTTATCGTTCAGTGATCATGTCGAAGTTTGTGCCTGAGAAAGAACATTTGCGGCACGCATTACTTTTCTTATTTAATCAAAAGAAAAAGGCTGTTGGAAGTCATCGTGTGCTGGTAGAAACATATGGTGAACACGCTAAATCGATTAGAACATGTGAAACATGGTTTCGACAATTTAAAAGTGGCGATTTCAATGTGAAAGACAGTGCGCGCTCTGGTAGACCACAAAAGTGCGAAAACGACCAATTACAGGTGTTATTGGAGGATGACCCAACTCAAACTCAACAGCAATTGGCAAAAGCATTAAATGTGTCACAAGAAACAATCAGCAGACCTTTATGAGCAATGGGGAAGATCAATAAACTGGGTAAATGGGTCCCACACGATTTGAATGAACGTCAAATGGAAAATCGCAAAGTCACTTGTGAAATGCTGCTTCAACGCCACGAAAGAAAATCCTTTTTGTTTCGAATTGTGACGGGTGACGAAAAATGGATGTATTTTGAATACCCGAAGTGGAAAAAATCGTGGCTTTCACCTGACGAAGCCGGTCCTTCAACACCAAGGCCAAATCGCTTCGGCAAGAAGACCAGAGCGCTTTGTGTCTTGTGGGACCAGAGCGGTATTGTGTATTATGAACTCTTAAAGCCCAGCGAAACCGTTAATGCACAACGCTATCGCAAACAAAAGATTAATTTAAATCACGTATTGATCGAAAGACGACCTGAATGGGCCCAAAAACACGGCAAAGTGATTGTGTTACACGACTATGCGCCGTCTCACACAGCAAAACCAGTGAAAGACACCTTGAAATCGCTTGGATGGGACATCCTTCCGCACCCGCCGTACTCCCCAGACCTGGCACCATCTGACTATCACCTCTTCGCATCAATAGGGCAAGCGCTCGCAGAGCAGCACTTCAGCAATTTTGAGGAGGTTGGAAAATGGCTCGACGAATGGTTTTCCGCAAAAGACAAGCAGTTTTTCTGGCATGGTATGCATCAATTACCTGAAAGATGGGCGAAATGTGTAGAGGCCGATAACCAATATTTTGAATAAAACAAAATTAATTTCCCTTGAAAATTACGTGTTTTCTTTACCAAAAAAAAAAAACCTGCAAAAACTTATGCATACACCTGGTATATTGGTCGAACTTATGATAGGTAGTTATGTACTTATAGCCATCCATCTACAGTCATTTTGGAAGAGTCAACTAGATATATCCGAAGTTTCAGGATGACCGAAAGATTACTATCGATTTTTTTTTATTTTACTTGAAATTCCCACGATATCACCTTGATTTTATATTATTTGTTTTCGAAAAAAAAAAATAATATAATCATGAAGTTTAAATTTTATACTGTCTATGTGTACAAAATAAATTATTTAAATAATAAATGCGTTTACCTTACTGTGGACCGATAGAACAATTTTATAAACCGTTACTGGCCCATAAACCGATCGTTGAAAACGACATCTATAGGCAAACGGCCAAACGCTCTGACTCGGGGCTATAACATAATACAATAGGAAAGCGTTCAAATAATATGTTGTTATTTTAATTAATCAGAACGTTGGTGTGTTAGTCGGAGCTGAGAATAGTTGAATGGGTAAGATTAAGAAGTAGTAGATTGTAACTGACTTAAGTTCTGGTAGACAAAGGAAGGAAATTCTTTTGCGGTTAAACTAATGGTCAAAAACCAAGGATCTATAATTATAAAGACCCAATGAACATTTCCCAGGTTGTTATATGTAAATATTTCTTGTCATTATGCACGTATAGGCAGGAAAAGTTTATGTATTTGCCTTTTTACATTTTGGGATCTTTTCCTTCTTAATCTCACTCATTAAGTTATTACGTCTTTATTCACGTGACTCCCCCATTTTCCCTCACGACGCTGGGTGGACACCGAAAAGTGGGACTCCAAACGGAAATTGAAACCGGGATCACGCGGACATGAGTCCAGCGCTCTAACCACTAGATCATGAAGCCCCTTTTTCGTTTGGTTAGCTTCCTGCATTTTAAATATTTACTATACGTATTGGAGAATGTTGTCATCGGATCAATCCTAACACTCATATGCTATGCACATGTTTCTGTTTATTTTGGAACACTTTCTTCTTCAAGAATGATACAGATTTTAAAACCTCCTATAACAGAAAAAAGAAAACATTATTTCCTTTCTACAATACGTATTTAAAGTGAAATGCATGACTATTATTTGAAGTCTCTTCATAGCGAAGCTATAATAAAAGGGACCTTATAATCCAGCTTATGGTGTCCGTCCACCCATACGTCAGCATGTCCGTGTCTGAAAATTAAATCTCAGGAACTACAAGGTGTAGAGAGGTGTTTGAGGTGTCATTCGGAAGGTATTGCCTATATTAGCCCAGAGCAATATATATATTTCATTTAGTTAAACCTAGAAAAAACACTAAGGGGAAGGGCACGTCCACAAACATCTCACTCTACAGTGTTGCAAACCTATTTTCTATAAAAGTATTTTTTTTTAATTTCTTGCATTACTTTATACATAGTAGCATCCAACTTGGTATAAACATTATTTGACACAATAACAACACGCTGTGTGTGTTACCGTTCCGAGACACTCGTTGTCAGTGCTGCTAACTCGTACCTAATAATATCTCGTGAAGTACAAAGTGTAGAAACATAGCTAAGGTGTCGTTCAAAAAATTTTGGCTAGACTTGTTCAGAGCCGTCGAAACAGTCATAATTATTGTAGTAGTTCAGTGTTGCCAACCTATTTTCTTTAAGTTAGGCAATGGTTTAAATTTATTTGATTCATTTAAACCTAGCTGCGCCAAACTTGACTTAAACATTACTCAATACAGTAGAAAAAAAATACTGAAAGAGGTCCAAGTCCCCTAGCATCCCACTTGATAGTTTTGCTAACCTATTTTTTAATATATATATTTTTAATACTTCCATTACGTTAAACATAACAACACGAAACTAGGCATAAACATTATTCGACACAAAAGAAAAGTACTGTAAAATTTCCCTACGTAACACTTCAGTTGTCAGTGTTGCCAGCCTATTTTATAGAAAACTACTGCTTGACTGCCTAAAATGCTATCAAAGCATCGGAGCTTTTGCGATTGTTAGTCAAATTGAAGTTCTAATTTGTTTTAAAACCAAATCACTATCCCTACATTTTTTTGTTAGCATTTGTTTTACTATGAACTCTAAACTCAGACAAAAGGTAAAATACAGATTATTGGATATATTTTAGCTTTGAGAAAGTTAGCAATATACTTTTATTTTCATTCATTTGTCTGCAAATTTCATTAATATTTAGGAAGTGTAGACCGTATAAGTGCCTTGCGAAGGTCTAGCCCAAGAGCTCTTAAGAAACAGATAAGTTCAACATCGCAGACGTACATTATAATACAACTTTGTTTCTCTAAATACTAAATTAATAAAAAATGCCAACAGAGGGTCCCCTTGTCTTATGCTTATGAAGGTAAATGCTAAGCTTAATTTTTCAAAATATACATGTCCAATTTTGATGGAATTAAATTTAACTTCCTTGTTTTGTTTTCAAATTAAATTCAAGTGCGAACATTCTTGCACAAGTAAAGTTTTCTTAGCCTCATTTATGTCGGACGTACAGACGTCTTACTTTTGTAAACTATTAATAAACGTAATTTGAGAGTGCGTATTAAAACTTCTTCATCGGAATCACTTAAACAATTTGTGCAACTTATTTATATTTACCTTTGTAACACATATTTTATTGAATATCTGTAGCCAGTTACAAAATCATTAATAATATAATTGTTTACTTAATTTCCTAATAATATTTATAAGATAATCGTTTTACATGGTAGTCCATGTACGCCGGTTCAAATAAATTGGTTGTTGGGAAATGTGTTATGTTGGAGCAATTGTAGAATGTGAACCATTACGATAAGAAATTTTAAGGTTTAACAGGTAAACGATTAATTTGATTCCGACAAGATTCATTTGATTCAGTTACAATGATTGTTTGTGAATAATTCAAATATTATATTATGAATGCTATGAAACTCTGAAAGAACAATGGTTGGAGTATAACAATTAAAAAAAAACAGCATAAAAAGTATTAAAATCTAATAATAAATGACAGTTAATTGAATTTAGTTAATTCTAAAATTAATAATTACTTCATTATTTAGCTACCTACTTACTATCAGTTGATGTCATATTCAAACACAATGCATAACTAGTTTATCTTTGCATAGAGAGTGTTGGTTTCGCTTATTTTCGTGTGTCTATTACCCAATATCTCATAAGAAATGAGTTACTTTCTAAGCATTTTTTTAAGTATATCAAGATAGAATTCGCCAAGAAATTAGTATTCCTCTCATCAGTAAAACCGAACAGCCGTTGGTAAAGCGTAGCATTCAGTAGGTCGTGGGTGCGATCACAGCAGCCGTCCGTCATGACTGGGGTTTTTCCTCAGTCACACCAGAAAAATGCCGGGATGGCACCTTACAAATTGGCCCTCGCCAACACCTTCCTGAATCCTTTCCCCTCCCCTATCAAGGCCTGAGCCTTAGGTGCCTAAAGGACAAAAATAAAATTAAAAAATTCGCATTATTGAAAGTAAGTATGTCAGAACAAATGGTATCCTTAGTTTTCTTACAATGATATCTACAAATGCCGTTATGTTGCCCTTTTGCTTTGAGAGTGGGTTACTTAAAAAAGAAGTAAAAAGAAGTTAGGGCTTAAATTAGAAATGTCTGGTAACGTTCGAACGTTAAGTAAAAGTATTGAAAATATCGATAGAGTCAGGTGGATATATGGTAAAATATCATTACAATCTGAAAACTTTACTAGAAAAAAATCGATGTTGGGGAAGTAAATCTGTGCTATAAATTCATGGTTCTCTAAAAGACATTTACATTTAGAGGAGATTTTGATCCTCACATAATTAAAGGAACCACTCATAACCGTATTGTCGACAAATACCAATGGTCTCATTCTACAGTTGTTAATTGGAAATAGTTTGTTAAGGAAGTAATATTTAATTACTTTGAAACTTCCAGCCAAAAATAGGAGTACCAGGAAAGATTATAGAGGTAGAGGGTAGTAAATTTGCTAATAGAGAAAAACAACTTAGGTCTTTCGTTGAAGGACAATGTATTTTTAAAGACATCGAACACTGCATAACATCGCGGCGAATCTGAGGAAGACACTGTGAAACTTCGGCCGCGGGATTCGAATTCTAATATTTTATTTATAACTTTCAGGCATCTAAGATTCGGGCTGGGATAGGCAAGAGGAAAGGATGCGGAAAGGTGTCAGCCATAATATAAGTTGTAGGTATCATCCGGCATTGTCTTAGTGCGACAGGAAACCCCCTGAAAAACTCAGTCAGGATTATCGGCCGGTAAGATTGAACCTACGACCTCCCGAATGCTAAAAGAACGCTCTAGTACTGAGCTGCTGGCTTCAAACCCACGTACCTACCCTGGACTACAAGAGCTGGGTAATAATTGGTTCGAGAAACCAAATTTTACCTTTTTCTTTCGTAAGCACAGGCGCACAAAATATTATTTCATTACTGCGTTCGATATTTCTATAATTATATGGTTAAATATATATTAATATTAGGAAAATTATAGAACTTTGATATTCAGTTTCAAATATCGAATACGGCTACTGCGGATATGTCTAATTAAAGATCCGGAGTAAACATTGTTGAACTGAAACAAGTGTTCTTTGTTTTCAAAATTTTGTTTTTGAAGTGTACGCTTTATAATTTTATCGTACCCTTCCATCAACAAAATAAAATGTAATAAAAATTGTAATTCTTTAACAGTGGTTGAACCGTGTACTTGATAGTTCGGTAACAGTCAAAACATAACTAAATAGACACCCAGAGATTTCGACACTAATGTTTATTGAGTGGCAAACACTGGATATATAAATGCAATATGATGCATTTTAAAACTTGGTTGTTTTACCGCGTGCTTTCTTTAAATCCTTAACCCAATTTGACATGGAATTAATGAGTTCTGCAAAATCAAGTATAACCCAGACATACTTGATGGTGTTTAAGTCTGATGACTGCCTGGCCCATGGAGGTATTTGAGTTCTTTTATGTGTTAGTTAAGCCTAGGTCTTTTTTGAAGTGTGGTATTGAACTCCATATTGCACGAATAGAACGTATGCTTGATCAAAACAGACCAACTGAGAATTAGTAGAACACTTCTATAATGTTTCAATGCATTTTACGCTTTTAATGTTGCTTACCTATTCCACGAGTTTAAATTATTCTCTGATCCAAATTACACCCGACAAAATAACGGTAAATCTACCACGCTTAAGATTCATGATGTGTTCTTGGCAAGCCTTTTTTCCGGAACCATACGCGACGCTGCATGAAAACAGACCAAACTACTAATCTTAGAACATAACCCTATTATCAAACCTCAAGGCACGTTGAACTATTTCCATTAGCCTGTTTTCGTTTGGCGATATCCTGCGGTAAGCACTGTTAATTATCTTGTGGCTAGCCTAGCTAGTAAAGATACGGTACAACTATATTAGAATAAGGTGTTCAAACATATCCACATATTTTTTGCAATGTGGATTGCCTTTTACCACCCGTTTCGCAGCTATTAGTTGTTGTGAAGTGATAGCGGCATCGCTGTTTCCTTTTGAGCTAATTAGAGACCTAGCCGCCGTAGCTCAGTGGAAGAGCATTGGCGTAGCATTCGTGAGGTCGTGTGTTCGATCCCATCAGCCTACCATACTGACTGAGATTTTAGCAGGGCTTTTCCACAGTCACACCAGGCAAATACCGGAATGACACCTTCAAAATAGGCCTTGGCCGACACCTTCCTAAATCATTTCCCCTCTCCTATCTCGGCCTGAGCCTTAGATGCCTAAAGGTCATAAATAAAAATTTTAATAATCGAGCTATTTAGAACTGCACAGCCACAACGTTAACGGTGGGCAGTGGGATTTTCAGTGTTTAAGAAATTTGACTCTGGAGAAAAACTTTGAATTTTTGGGCCATTCTAGTAACTATGGTAATTACTTCAGCCCGCCAAGATTCAATTAGCTGTTGAGTTTCTAATATTCGCAAATATCCATGCTCCAGTTAGTATTCGAATCTACAACCTTGGAGACACTAGCCTGATGTCTCAGATCACACGACTACCGCGGTCGGCTTTCCCTCTGGAGTGTATTCCCATCATATTGCACAGTAATACACCCTTGTTGAGAGCCATTCAAGTCTGCTAAACAAGGGATTCGAAACATATTTGCTATGCACTGTTAGTATCATGCAAGATGTTCATATTTCTGAAATGCAATTAATTATATCTGCAGTTTTCATAGCATATCTTCTTGAAGAAATGTTACACGTTTGTCATCTAAACCTCTTTCTCTAAAAGGAAAAAAAAAATTCTTGCTTTCAGAGGGATGAACATTTTCTTCACTGTATTTTCAAAATTGTAATAAACGTAACTATTGGGTTCATGCGAATGAAATGTCCGCCCCAGGGGCGTCATGTCTAAACGCCAAAAAGATGAAAACTACCTTACCTGTTAATCAAGGTAGTCGACGTCTGCAGCCACACACCGTTGCCATCACTCAGCCCAACGATTGAATTCCGTGGTGAAACAAGTCTGGTGTCTGCGAATCGAAGAAATCCTCGGCTGCATGTTGCACCGCCCGATCATCAGGTAGACCTTCTCTGCCAAGAGATGATCGAGATCCAGGAAGAGGAGGTAGTCAGTGGAAGAGGATTCGGGGGAATACGACGGATCAGAAAGAGTTTCATACAGCAACTCATGGAAATCCTTCACCGTACTTAACGCAAGGTGTGGACAGGTATTGCTATGCAACAATAGGACAGAATGACTTTTTACCATTGCTGGATGTTTACGGACAAGTTTCTGGTGCATTTCATAAAGCTCAACACTGTAAAGATTCGCAATGTTGGTTTCACATCACCCGAGAAAGACATGATGGATCTCTCCCATAATAGATCGCCATAGCAACAACAACACCTTCCGTGGGTGGAGAGGTGATTTAAAACACAGTCCTGAACATTGATCACGATTCAACCATTGTCCTGTCCGTTTACGATTGTAATAAAAGATCCAGTTTTCATCTGCAGTGATAGTCTGATACGGGAAACCTTCCCGCTTACCCCTTAAACTCAGAGAACTGCATACCACCATACAGCGATTCTTGTTGGACGATGTCAACTCATGTGGCGCCCATGAGACCAAATGTTTCCCCTTAACAATCGCAAGGAGCAGCTGACTGATAGTGGTATGCTGTATACATACTCGTTTGCAATGGCATGGACACTTTTCCGAGGGTACGCCTCCGCGGTGATCTTGAGAAGCTCATCCGATCCATTGGTCGGTATCCACGGGGATCTTTTTGAAATGTTGTTTCACCGGAACAAAATTTGACAAACTCACGACGAATGGTGCGTGCATTCGTATTTTCGGTCACAAATGCACTACTAATGTTATTTTGGGGACCTGCATTGCAGAATTCACGAAAAAAATTAAAAAGGAATAATTAAAAAACACGCTTTTTGAAATGGACTAAAAGTAAAAAATTGTATTAATCTTATGAATCAGAAAATAAGAGCGTGGGAGCTCTTGCTTATCATATCATATAATCATATCGAAGAGCACCCACTCTTTTATTTTCCGATTCATATGATTAATTCGATTTATTATTTTTTACATTTTAGTCCTCCTCAAAAAGCGCGTTTTTTAAAAAAAACATCCTTTTTATTTTTTTTTCGTAATCAACTCTTGATCATACACTTTTATACTGAATTTCGATTCCCTATAGTCAGTGGTTTGAAAAAATATTTTTGGCGGCCATTTTGGATTAAAGATGGCGAATTCTTTTAACGTTTTATTATATTATCGTGACTTACTCATTATGGTACACCTTCATTTAAAATAATTTCATAATCCTAGCTCGAATGGTGTGGGAAATGATATTTGGGAGGCCATTTTGAATCCAAGATGGCGACTTTTTCAAAATGTTGTAATATTTTCCTAAACTACCTGTTATGATACACCTTTATGCCAAATTTCGTATCTCTATCTCAAATGGTGTAGAAAATGAATTTTTGTGTCCGCCATGTTGGATCCAAAATGACATATTTGGAGAAATTTGGTAATATTTTCGTAACCTAATAGTGATAATGTACCTTCATACTAAATTTCACTTCGGTAGCCCCAGTGGTTCAGGCTGTGTATTCCATACAACAATTGGCATGGCGGCCATTTTGGATCCAAGATGGCGACTTTTTAACATTTTGTAATATTTTCTTAACCTACTAGTGGTCATGTACCTTCATACCAAATTTCATTTCTCTAGTTAAAACGGTGTGAAAAATGTACTTTTTGTCCGCTATTTTGTATCCAAGATGCTTTTTCGGAAACGTTTGGTAATATTTTTGTAAGCTATTAGTGATAGTGTATATTACTCTAGCCGTTTAGGCTGTGTATTCTATACAACAATGGGTTTGGCGGCCATTTTCTATCCATAATGGTAACTTTTTCAAAATGTCATTAGTTAATATTACATTGTCATCCAGTCCTGAGCTATGTTAAAAGCTTCAAGTCTCTAGCTCATCGGGAAGTTAGTTTAAAATTGATTGCAAAATTTGTACCGAACATACAGACAAGAAGGCGTGTTATTTAATTAATTAATTAATTACAGTTAACTCGATTATTCAGTCGTAAATCTAATGATTGAATATTTCATTATCATCGGAAGCAAGCAAGTTTACAAAATTTCAAAGAAATCGGATGATGGGAAATAAGTTTAAAATCGATTGCAAAATTTATAGCGAACACACAGACAAGAAAGCGAGTTGATTTTTTGTTATTTTGTAATATTTTGTACCGAACAGACAGACAAGAAAGCGAGTTAATAAAATCGTGTTAAAGTCACTCGGAATTGTGTGTTTTCCATGGTGCACTTTTATAGGACTCTGTTAAACAACACATTGCATCCTGACTGTATGGGTACTCCAGTCTGTTTTCTGGACGCATGCAGAGCTTCTGACGTTAGACACATGACCTCAGTTGATCGTTGTGTTGTGTTGCTGAGATGCGTTTCACGCCAGGCGTCAAAGCGATCATTTCATTCGCACCAACCCAATATTTTGCTCATCTCCAATACTGCTTTCGTTTGCATCTTTGTTTCTGGCACTGTAAGCAGAACTTTAGAATATAAGTACCGTACATTGAAAATCATATTTAATGTACTGAGATCTGCGTTCCTGACTGCGATTATATAATCAAGGCACGGACATAATGCGTCCCTAAGTGCCTTTACAAAAATAAGTAATCAACATCTGGGCAAGACAACATGTTATCGTAGTATATCCCATACCTTGATACGTAAAGTTAAAATATAGTTATGGATAGAACACTTTAGTGAAGGTCGTCTTATTATTAAAAATAATCGAACAATATTACCACTTCCGTAGACTAAGTAGGAATTTCTTACTTACCACGACAATTTTCAATATAAATTGAACGGTTCATTACAAAATATGTCACGATAATAAATTGATCAAAAACGAAATAGAATAAAGAAGTACCAGACATCTATGGACGAACGGGACGAAGACTGTAATATATGCTACTAGTATGTAAAGAAGAATAAGCCTAGTTTCCTTTCTAAGAACGCTGAATTGGTTGAATTGTTATTAACGTCTTAAACGAGCTGTTAAGCTACTAAGTAAGGACGGTACCTACATCTTGACGTGGGCTCCGAACCACTAGTGTCATCACCGAGAATCGAACCCCGGATCTCTTAATTACAAGGCAGCGAGCGTTACCACTCACCCACCGAGGACACTTCTAAGAACGTGTTGAGTACCTAGCATGCAATGAGATAACGAGCATAATAATTGCAGTTGCTTGTCTGATTTTGTAGTGTTTTTTTACAGGGCAAATTACACAAAAATCTACATTTTCATTGTATCTTCCTATGTAGTAATACAATTTATCAAATGAAAAGTGGTTACGAAATGATGAAATATTTGCTTGATATTTCGGCAACGAATATTCTATTAAAACTAAGAATGTGGATCACAGGAGTACGAATATGTCTAATTCAGAACATTTTAACCTGGTCACTATACAGAATGGAGGACATTTCAAGATATTTAGAAAAGGAGGGAGGACAATATAAATAACGGAGGCCATGTCCTCCAAGAGAAGAACGTCTGGTAACCCTGCCTAAATATTCTTCAGTTTCTCAAAGATTCAGTGGTTGTTTCTACTGACTTTTTCTTTTCCTGTTCTGAAATGTTCTTTTATATATTTACCTGAAAATTAACAGGAGATAATTATGTCAGGAGAATAAAAGTAAGTTTGGTTGTTTCAAAGAAATTTAAAGGTCCTAAATAAATTTAAAAATTAAAACAATAGCGCGTTTTCGTCCAACGTGTATAGTTTGATGACCGTTGTATATAGACTAGAAGAAATCCGCAGTTGGCCCAGGAAATCGGCAGGTTCGTTTCAGCCAATCGTCTATACCGTATAGATTGCACCAATACAGATCATGACTTTCCAGGTCGAAAGAATTTGTAATTGCATAACTGATTAGGAATGGGTAAATTAAGAGTGGAAGACATTAAACAATTGTTTCATATTTTTATGCTTAGACCAAAAGTTAATTCAATATAAGAATCAGTCCAATTCAGACTTCAAGTCGATTTACACTTAGTTGTCACTATTTTATGTTCTGATGCGAATCGGAAGAGTGCGACATACATCTTCATAAGCTCGTGTAACACCATTCAAAATAAATACGTGTTTAATCTAAAACCCGTTGCATTTTCTTCAAGAGTTTCTTACAAATGGTATTTTACGTCCACTTCGCTGTGAAATAAATTCATAAAATTCTTTTGAGTGTCTTTTAGGGTTAATTCACACATACAGTGCCGTGCCTCTGCATTACCCTAACAGTGCCGTCTTGAAGAGAAACCATCCCAGTCGCGGCTTGTCGGCCGCGATCCTTCGACTTTCCTCGGCCAGTCTGTGGTTGAGCAAGGTTGTGTGTCAAAAATAAATGAAGAGCAATTGATACTGTTGGTGCAAGAGCACGAATGCTTATACATCTTACAACACAAAGACGATGATGATAACCTTTTGAAAGATAATATTTGGGCCGATATAGGCAAATAACTGAACAGTAATGGCCGTAGTATAAGTTATACCGAACGACCGAAGCTCAGGTAGCACTCGTAGCAGTGTCAGTTTAGCAATCGGAAGGTCCTGGGAACGACCCCAGTGGCCGCCTATTTTGACTAAGTGTTTTCCAGGGGGTTTCCTGTCACACCAGGCAAATGCTGGGATGGTCTACCTACATACAAACTAGAACCCAACCGGCTACTTCCCAATAATATCTTCCCCACCCTATCCTGACCTGGTTATACTGCTCACGTTAATGAAGATCTAAGGCTGTCAAAAATATCGATATACCGAAATCGGTATTTTGGAATACCGAAAATTCAGAGTTCAGTGCTAGAGCGTTGGCATAGGATTCGGGAGGTCGTGGGCTCAATCTCAGCGGCCGACCATCCTTACGGAGGTGTTTCCAGGGTTTGTCCACAGTCACAACAGACAAATGCCGGGATGGTACCCACAATAAAGGTCCTGGCTGACACCTTCCTCAATCCTTTTACCTCCCCTATCACGGCCTGAGCCTTAGATGCCTAATGGTCATAAATAACATTCAATTCAAAGGCAGAGTAGAAACTAGGTCAGTTTTGGTCACCCGGCCTGACCCGCATAGGTGATCTGGTCTTAAACTTGACCCGGTCTGACGACTTAATGAGCTCCAGTTTCGTATTTTTCGTGCTCTGGGGGCAACACTTCCTGTCCCGGTCAAACCTCTAACGAAAGGAAATAATCAAATGCTCTACTTTGTCCTCCGTGTGACGAGACCTAAATCGGATCACCGGGTCCCAAGCATAGACTCGGTCGAAAACTTGACATACTGTGCTATAAGCACAATCATCCTTGTGTTTATTGGATAGCTAAAATATAGCGTCAAACAACACACTGAACACTTAGGGAGTAAGGGCCGATTGCAAAGACGGAGATTAGACTTAGTCTAAGGTAGGCTTAAGTTGAAACATTAATTTCGACTTGAATTTGAATTTTCTTTATAGCCTTTAGACATCTAAGGCTCAGTCCAGGATAGGGGAGGGGGAAATATTCGGAAATGTGTCGTCCAGGACCTACGTTAAAGGTGCCATCCCGGCAGTCAAACCCGGTGTGACTGAGGGAAAACCCTGGAAAAACCTGTCAGGATGGTCGGTCGCTGGGGTTGAACCCACGACCTCTCGAATGCTACGCCAACGCTCTGCCACTGAACTAGGGCGGCTCGGTACCGGTCAGGAGTTAATAGGTCTCTTGGTAATGACCAGGTGCAAACAGGATAATGTAAAAGGTGCAGAGGAAAACAAATAATCTTCAGCACGTTTTGTCTCCTTTAACCCCACTCTCCTTCATCACCAACACCAACTGTATTCACTCAAGTTCCTACCCTTTGTCCTGTGAAGTGCTTGTTCGTTCACTACGCTATAAACATTGCGTTGTTTAAAAGAAAAGAACAAAAATATGTACTCCCCATTTGAAGCGTGCAAGGATGTAAAAATATTAGAACTTCGTTCGGTATATCGGTATCGTTCGGTATTTCGGTATATCGATAATTGTCGGTATCCAAATTATACCGGCAGTTGGTATGAAAACCTCAATACCAAACACCCCTATGAAGATCAGTATTTTGATTTACTTACTTCATTTATTATTATTTTACCATAATAAAAATATTTGACAATATATTTATTCAATAATAATATTGTTAAAAATAATAATAAATGAAGTAAGTAAATACGGCACAGTATGGGAACGTCATCCTATGTGTGAATGGTCGCGGCCATGGCACTGACGGAGCATGGCAGGGGGAACGGCATGGGCTTGGCACTATATGTGTGAATTAGCCTTTACTGCTCATTAGTTTGTCTCTGCGTGAATGTTTGCCTTGAAAAGTTATTTCAATACATATCTGCGTTAGTTTTCCACCTTATCGTAGAAAACAATCTAAGTGTAGCTAAGAAATGTGATCACTGGTAATGAAGGACCAGGTAGATATTCGACAAGCAGTTCTCGTGTACAGGATATAAACGAGTCTGTAGCATTTCAATGTAGAGCGTTGTTCCAACTTATTAGTTAGTTCAATTTATTAATGTCTTTTAGATATTTTTGGCTCTGGTTGGAATGGGGTAGGGGATGTAGGAAGAAAGTCTGCCAAGGTCTAAGTACTATTCTGACATTAGTCTGGTGTACACTACAAACTGTGTAATGGCCGTTCAGTTTGTCTTCCAAACGATTATCTCGTCAGTAATGGATTCAATGTCTACAAACCCATCGGCTCCAGTGTAGTTGGTAAAGTGTTGGCTTTGTTTTCGGGAGGTCTTGGATTTGATGTCAGTGGCCGACGATTGTGACTGAAGTTTCTTCACAGGACTTGCCTTCAGTCACACTAAGCAAATGTCGAAATGGTATCTTCAACTTAGAATCTGGTGAACTCCTTACCTCGTCGTTTCTTTTATACCCTAAGCCATAGATCCCCAAAGATAATAAATAAAATAAAATTCAGTGTATAAAAACGTATTCAATCGCTATTAAACCTAGCTTGATAGAACAATTATTTTTATAAAATATTCGGCAATCATGTCTAAAATTATTTGATGGCAATTTTGTTTTCAAACTCATATTCTTAGTTGTTCCTAGAGTGCATTATGTTGTGCTTCTAAAGTGCACTCATAAAATGCATTATTTCAGCTTTTGACCATCCTTTTGTAGTCACACTCTAATGTTTCAATATGCATGTCTTCAGCCATACTTGGAAATTTCTTTCAATCTAGGATTCTTTGATACAAATAAAATTAAAAGATATTGAAACGATGAACATACAGTGAATTCCATAACATCCTTAATAATGAAAGCTAAAATAACAGAGCTATTAATTCCTTAGACTTATTTACGATCACTGCTTTCTATAAAAGCAAGTGAGACAATTGCTGTATAGTATGTATTTTACACTCAAACGACCAGACTTGATAATCTTCAGTTTGTAAAAAAAAAAAAAATGTATGTCAACTTTCTCGTCTATTTTATAATGCATGTTACGACATTTTTCCCTTTGAATATATGGTTAAGTTTAATCTGTATACGGCCTTCACATTTCACTAATTGTGTTAAATCCATAGCATTATTTTAATGAGAATGCGGTAGAATTTACAACAGTTTTACTGTAAAGATAAAAACCAATATAAAAGTAATTATTACAATAAAGTATTAAGAATTATCTGAATTTCTTATTTTATGATCACTTTTCTCGCATTATTTTTAAATAAATGTCTTTCTTAATTATAGAAATAACTATATTTCTGTGAGAAATTTCAAGGAGAAAGCCGATAATTATTTATGATCGTTAAGGTTGTAGGGCGAATCAAAAGAGAAATTGTGTATTTCTCGAATTTACTTTATGGCATTCACATCCATTACGTAAGGTCCATAAGAAATTTTTGCAATCATATCCGCCGACGAACACACGTCTTCCTTGGAAAAAAGGATGGGGGAAAGAGCAAATCAAGGTACCTCTGCAAGACTTCACCTATGTGTCTGAGGAAAGGCGTAGACATTTTTCAAGTATGAATGGATTGTCGTCGTGAGCAGTGCTTGAACTCTGTGCCGCTATCACAACAGATTTAAACGCTACATCACGAGGGTTCAGTTACAGCTTTAACATAGCACAGTGATTCTGCCAGACCCACTTCTTGCATGGGGAGTGTCACCAACCAAAATTCTCGAGTAAAAAAAAATTATGGTCGAAAATCGATAGAAACCGTTCAAAACTCAACTCACACCCACCCAATTTTAACTTTACACCTCCCCACACTTAAAATCCTGGCGGAATTACAGAGATAACAGTATATTAAAAAAAAAAGTGCAGTAAACTTTCGAGCAAAGTTACTCGTAATGAAAGTAAAGTTTTAATAACTACTACAACAAAAGGAAGGGAGCTTATAAGATCAGTATTTAAACTCCCAACCTCAAACTTTCGACAAAATTATTATATTGTCTGATCTCATATAGCTTTTAGGACTTACTTTCTCACGTCTATTACCGACATACAAATCATGGCTTTCCAAGCTGATAGGTCAGCTCTTAGTCACGCTAGAAGGATAATTTAGGAGTCGAAATGTTAGGAATAGAACTATCTAGCTAGTTAATTGATTTTGTGTGTCTCTGATGTTACACGGGAAAGGAACAGAGGGAAAATTTAGTGTTTTCAACCCTCTCATTCACCCGCATTTTGCGACGGTATGTCGTCTTTAAAATGATCTACAAGCAATGTTGTCCTAAAATGGTAACGAACAAAATAAACTAACTGAAGATATTTGAGAGGAAGAGCTAAGAAGTTAGCGTAAGTCTCGCTGTGTATTTCTTTACATGTAAATTGCAGTTTCTTGGGACGAATGTATAAGAGGCACTATAATATCTCCTTTCCCAGTTGCTCTAGGTTAGTCGGTGGGCACAAACCTACAATAAATAGTTTTTCAACGACATATTCGTCACAATAGCTACGAAAGTGAAAATCTTTTTCTTTACCTTTACATCGCTACTACAGCGTGTTTAAAAAAAATCGTGTATCCGAATTTTCTCATCTTGTATTGCACTGATTTTTGTGATTCCTGTATATCGCAAAAGCCGGGAGATATTGAGCGCAATTGAAGAAACATTCAATGCAACCGTCTCCAAAATTACACAATATATTGTGTAGTGTCTTAGCCACGATTACATGCTAGTAATCGTTGATATAAGTCAGTGTATGCTGAATGATAATGATTGTTTCAAACCCCTTAATTTACCCAAACTCTCCTACTAGGGTAGGTAACATTGCGTACATGGGTGGGAGATACTGCACATGAGAATAATATAACATTCAATAGTACGAACCATATATAAACTACTTGTTGTTACGCAAAACATTTTGAACTGTTCTTTTACCAAAAGTAATTGGCTCAAGCAGCCTGAATATTCCTATTAAATGTTATTACATTTCTTACGGTTGGTTGTGTTTGTAAATTTTACTAATACAATTGTAAATGGGCAGAGGAAAAGAATTATATACTCTTTACAGTTACACAGTGTATTCCTCCGTCAAGTAGTGGGTCAGTACAAAAAATGACACCGAAATCTAGCCCTGATTTTTTTTATACATAACTTTGCGCAATCTCTCCTCTCATTGTATTAAATGGATGTACTGCGCAAACTCTCTTACTTGACACATGCACCAACTATCCTCATTAGGAACGAGAGATTACGCACCGCAAGTATTGGGGTGCAAATTTCCAGAATGACCGAAGACTGCGTAAAACACTAGTTCTGACTAGCTCAGGTACACCTTGATTTATAATTATTTTACGCAACGCTTATGAAAATCCAAGCAATTAACTTGTATCGTAGATGCATCGACCATTTTCTATCAACACAGGAATTCAACTGACGAGTCTGCCAATAACGTATTAACTTGTAATTCACTCTCAACATAGTCCAATTCCTTCCCGTCTTTCCAGGATCTAAAAAAAAACCTCTCCTACCGCGGAAACTCTCCCGGCTTTACGGTATGTTTGACATCAATGTCTAATGTATTTTTATTTTGTGTCGTACGATAATGCCCAGTGTTGGTACCTTGCATTGATTTCTATTTAAAAAAAATCTTTTTGCCTTAAAATTTTTTGTTGCTTTGTCTGATTCATTTTATTCTAAAATGCAAAGCACGTAAGGGAAGGTTGGAGCCTTTTCATATCAAAGGCGTCAGGATAAATCAGTCCTTGAATCCAAATCTGAAGTATGCTTCTCCTTGTCTGCTTTGATTCAGGCGCAAGATTACATTGCGAACGAGAGGAGAGACTGATAGACAGATCGACGGAAGATTTAGACCGATTTTTTTCCCCTTTATTTTCAGCCAGCAAGATGAAAAGTGTCAAAACTACCTCGAATCACTTAGCCTTCGGAATTTGCATTTTCCTTCTTGCATTTCAACTTCTATTTTGAGAAATACAGAATGGGTAACAGATACATACTGAGAATAATGTACAATCTTTTCAAAACCGATGAAAAACTTTTGGCAGAATAGACATTTAAAAAAAAAAACGTCGAGTATAACACAATATTTAATAGATTGTGCATTCATTGAGATAGGGATACATTTTGTTTTTCGTTGTCTTCTTATTGCAATTTCGTCTCCAGTGTCCTCATCTAAGTAATCTGTATGCCCACTAAGTACAGACAGCGTAGGAGGTTTATGTGTTAGTTAGACCTGTGTTCGTTAAGTTGGATTACGATTTGCTATGTAGACGTTTGGCCCGAAGATTTGAAAAGATACATTGTATCGGGTTTTGACTACAAAGATTTGATCTGTTGACTGAAGGATGATTTTGTTTTTTTCGTGGATTACGGAAATAGGAAGATATTTGCTTAGTTCGTAAAAAATAGGTTTGTTATATGAAATTTCGGATCAAGTTTGGTAAGGAGAAACTTTTATATTTTTGTTGAAGAGCTCTGAGTAATATTTATATGAATGTTATTATATCTTCATAGACAGTGATCCGTCTGAAGAACTATCCATATGAGACGTCTACATTATGGAAAGTGATTGAAAATGAGGTTCCTTTAATTTAAGAGATAACTTAGTATCACTCTGTACTTTGATATAGAAAGAATGTGCTTTTTAGTCGTTACCCATAGCTGGAATCAATTTGCTATAATTGAGTCTTATTGGTGTAAACTTTAAAACTTTATTTTTATATGGGCCAGTCTAGTAGTAACTTTGGACTTCGAACCGTCACGATTCGTTTTTAGCTTTTAAAATCCACACCCATGCCCCTGCAGGGACTCGAACCCGGGACCTTCGAGCCGATGGCCTACCGCCGCAGACCGCTCAGCCACACAGCCGGCGAGTCTTATTGGTGTACTCAGAAGTTGGGTTAAGGCAATATCCAACATGCGGAGCTAGGTTCGAAAACACTGCTCAGTCGTTACAAAATAGTAGCTGATGACAGTAGCCACCAGGTGGTGAGAGATCACTAAATATTACGAGGGGAATAATGTCTGCTGGAACACTGTTATGGATGAGATATTTCATTTAATATAGAGTCAACTCATTTATATTTTAGTCGCTTCTCTTTACAGGAAGAGTATTTCCCGTTCCAATTTCAACGTATTTTAAAGATTCACATTCTTTCTTTTGTTTAATATTTTCCAGAAACTGGCAATACTGGTTGGTCATGAGCGTTCGTAGTTTGTGTGAATTCACCTCTACAGTTCGTAAAAAAAAAAAAAAAAAAAAGTCCCAGAGCTTTCAACAACTCAAACAGCAATTATTGAACTAAGTAGCTCTTTTTTTCATCGATGCATTGATGATGTAATGATACTCTTTTGTTTTAATCTAGCAAAGAATATTATAAACACTAGTAATGCAAACATGAGTGCATTTTTAAAGAATTTGGGTTATTCGTGTAAATAATGCTATTGAAACCCTAAATTGATCCCGTGGAATCTCAGAGGTCCGCGTGTCACCTAATGAGAAATATTTCTGTACAGTATACAGATTTTGTTATAGACATTTTATGATTAATTGGAAAGAGACATAGACAAGTTTTCCGAATTCACGAACCATTGTTTCTCGGTACCCATTTCTTCCCCTCTCTAAATTCAATCTTTGTGATTGCCTCAGTTGGTCAGAAAAAAATAACAGGCTAATAATGTCAACACTTGAGCCTTATGTTTCGGAGAACATGAACGAAAGAAAATAATACAGATACATCTATTAAAAATTTAAGAAATTTGATATCTCTCCCTGCCCGAAAAAGAAAAGAACATATAATAAAGGATTGCCAACAGAGGAGGCTCGTTGCAAGTATATTTTACTTATTTGTATGAAATACAAGAACAGAATTTGCAACTGCTACCACACAAATTAATTAAGGTACCTATTCTGGATTAAACGTAAAAATTGTTGGAGTAGTGTTAGTCGTAGATAGAGAAAATCGCAATGAATTAACACAGCCTCCACAAAACATTTCCTAAAACAGTCTTTATATTCAGGGAAACGCTTCTTTTATAATAATAAAGACGCTTCGGAAAACGTAGTTGTACGTTGAACATTGACTTTTGTTTCTAGTTCCAGAGTGAAACATCTTCGAGACGAAAATGGACTTTAATATTAGGTAGGATTTAACTTTTAATCCTTTATTTATTTTCATCAATTCATTGAATATTAATAATAGTATAACGTCCAGAATAATATCGATTCGTTTGCTTTGAATAACTTATTTACTTGTAACGAAATAACCAGGCGAAGAAGAACACAGTACGACTCACCAAGAAACCTTCTTGCAGTGTATTAATACACGCTCAAATTAATTGTGAGTACAAAAATTAATAAACCTTGATTGTAATTTTGAAATTAAAACTTTATGGATATTTTAAAAAACTATGCTGTTTATTAAAACATTGTATATTGAAATAAATACATTTTACGGAACATCAATTAATAATAAATTATTACAAATAACAACAGAAAACGATAAGTTTTTATTCTTTGAAACTCCTTTGTTAATGATTTTCCACTTCTGCCTCGCATGTTTTGACAACATCTGAGTTTTGGTTCTATGTCTGTCTTCAATGTCCCAGCTGTCATGTTAAAGAGCCTGAAAGTAAAACGAAAGAAACAATTCATACACTACCAAAAAAGTAAATTTTATACAAAACAACGAAATAAATTCTATGCGTAATTCTTTTGGAAGAGTGTAGAGAACTGGTACATATTTTAGGTTAGGGAAGTTAGGTTTGTTTCATTAGAAATAGTAAGAAAAAACTGTATAAATAAATTACATGCTATTTATTCTCATCGACTCCCTTGTTCATGACAAAAACAATACTTCTTAATTGTGTAGGATATAGTGGACCAGTTATCTACTCCCTTGCCCATTGCTTTGTACTTATTACTAATGGTTATACGCAAAGTTAAATTTTTATAGCACTTCTAATTTGTAAAATAACTAACGACTTTCTGGGGTCTTTCTATGGCATGATATTAATTCCTTTGTAAGAATTAGAGTTGATTTGAAAGAGACATCTAACGGTCACAGCGGTAAAGATGGTAGGCGATTATTTCGTCTATTTTATTAACTTGTACTGTTAGCAAAAAAAATCGTGTGTTCTTTGACGAAAGTTTATTTCATTGGTGAGTTCTGTCTCTTTCCAATAATTTCAGGGGCATGGGTGTGGATTTTAAAAGCTAAAGGTGAATCGTGACGGACCCAAGTCCATAGTTACTAGATTGGCTCATATAAAAATAAAGTTTTTACCTAATAGAAAGTAAAGTATCCTAATTTTTTCTAAATTAATGTATTCGATTTATGTAACTTTTGAAGTAAAATTGTAGCAGCAAAAAAATTCCATGTTGCTATTTCGAGGACAAGGACTAGAGATGTTATGGACAATCTAAGGGACCTGCTTATAATCCTCCTGCCATGACCGAATGAACCAGGAAAGATATTAATTAATACGGTCAGAGTAAGGAAGTGTTTATTCTCTTTGTCCCAATGACAATCCGCTGGATTGTCATTTGCCGCTGGACCATGAGGTTTATTTTTCCTTATTGCTTATATTTAATCGTAATGCAGTCCGTCAATTATGTAAACGCAAGAAATGTCTTACACTTTAACTATACTGGTAAGAAACGACTTCATGTCCTGTTGCAGACTATTCTGACTGAGGTTTATAAAGTTTACCCACAGCTACACCAGGCAAATGCTCGTACAATATCTAAGCCAATTTCTGACCACTGTCTTTCTCTTCCCTGCCGCAGAAGAAATGGTCACTGAGTGTCGCCAACCCGCAGATATGAGAATGAGCTTAGGCCATAACTACAACTCTTAAATATACACTCAGATTCATTTTCTTTGAAGCTGAGTACACGTTAAATAGAAACAAACACAAGTAAGACGATAGTATACCAGCAGTGACTACATGCATGCTTGTCGAGCTGGAAACTCTTCAGTCGATACTGCGGATCACAATACACTGAAGTGCGTATATAGAAATATACCTTAAACAAAGGTTGTAGCGGTAAGTTTCACATTGTTATGGGGTGTCCAAATGTGACTTACACCTTCATTAGGTTGTCATCAAGTCCGCCTATCAAATTAGTTGTGCTTGCTCTTTTTTGTGTTGCTCAAACTTCACACGAAGGCTCACCAAATGCATTAATAAACTTACCTAATTTGTAGATAGCCACAAACATTATCTTTTGACATTAGAATTTCCTATCTTCCTCAATTGAGTTGAACACTAAGTTATCATCAAAGCTTCTTGGAAGATTCCCGTAACCACCATCAACGTGGGAATATGCGTATGCAGGAGCAGGGTAAGCATTTCGGTTGACCAGTCTTGAAAGTCCATTGATGATTGATACTACAAGAGCGATAGCACCAACGATAACACCCTTGAAGGCGATGAATTTGGCCGCCACCAAGCCCAAGATGAACAAAGTGCTGTACAGGCCTCCGAACATAAGAAGAGACATAGCCACTTTCTTCTTCTCATCGCCACCTGGATAAAAGAATCAAATAAAAAAAGGAAAATTATGAAAATCATGTTTGAAAGCGCAGTAAAAGTTTCAAGGAAACTTAAGCGTAAAGTATCAATCTCAAAAGGTCCTATCTGTACACCGAAAAACAATGTTCTTAATAATGAGATACCAAACATTTTCATTTAATTAAAAAAAAAGAGAACTTAGCAAATTTGGAAATAAGATAATTGATCTTATTTTTAAACTGGCATGTTCTCATTTTCAATTAAATGAGACTGTTGATTATCTCATTTCCAAGAAAATTGTTTCTCTGTGCACAGATAAGATCTTTTTTCCAATTTTAAGAAACCGTTTTAAATCGTGTAATACGTGTTTGCAGAGATCTACAATCTAGCTACCTTGAAACCAAGGTAAGGTGAACGAGGGTGACATAACGTAATGTTATATGCACCCACACTCTGATTTGATTTTTTTTTTCTCTTATGTCTCGTTTTTCAAACTACGTGCTCAAGTTGAACTAACCTCACAACTCAAGCATGACCATGGGTTCAAGTTCTATCCGGAGCCCATTTTACCAAAACTTCAGGTCCTGTCCTTAGACGTTTACCAACTAGCTGAGGATGTTATGAACATTCAACGAATCAACAAAGATTTAGAAAAGAAAATGGAGTTATTGTGTTACAACCAGATAAAATTCTGAGCACTTCTTTCAAAGAAATACGAAATGCTTCGTAAAATCTCAGGAAAATCCAACTGAATTAGTTTCAGAGCTGACACACCATGTAAACACGATTTTTACATGCATGAATTTGGAAATGAATGGCATCTTCCTGCCCAGTAGCAAGGTATTTTCGGACATATAATACTGCAAATCATATATAGGCCTACAAAGGATAATATTACATGCTCAAATATTAATAGAATGTTTGAACTGCTTTTCTTTGGCTTGCGAGTTTTTACTTACACTAGGTCTTTTGCAATAAAACAATAGGTGTAGCGAGTGTCTGTTTGTTGATTACAAACGATATTGTATTATTGTTACTAAAATTTATATGGTACTACTAAAATTTAATGCCAAACCAAAAGCTCTCTAGCAATGTACATAATGTTTTCCATGAAACTATTAAAATTATAAAGGAAAGTATAATTTTACAGAATTTTCCAAGCTCTTTATCCACATACATCTAATTATTTTTGAAAGGAAAATTAGTTTACCGTTACAACAAATTCTTTCAGATCAAGATTCTGAATTAATATTACAAAACAGTAAAGAACTTGCAAACTACATCTCTTACGATTGCAGCGTCTTAAGCCTCAGTATTGTCATGTAGAGGAAAATTTCCAGACAAACGGAAAAAATTGGTCCACACAAAGGGTAAAAGGTATTTTTTTTTTTTTTTACAAGAAACCGCGAAACTTTTCAGTATTTTGAGGAAAATATTGCGACGGGAAGCTGACAACACTCTTAGACCTACAGACTTTCTCCTTGTTGGCCTTGAGGAAAGAAGAGGTCAGGGTTTTTATTGGCTGTACAATCTTGGCATTCGCCTAGTGCAACTGACAAATGCTGTTGAAAACCTGTCAAGATCTTACTCGAACACGCGCTCTCACAGCGTGAGCTGAACTCGAACGCGCACCTCGTTGTCCATTCAGAACTTATTTCAAAGTCAGCAACGCTTATTTTTTTTTTTTTTTAATACTGATTTGTGTTAACTTAATGGCGAGTGTTTAATTGGCTAAGACAACATTTCAACAGAGAAAAGAAGATATAAAATAAAGGTAAAAGAATCAACAGATCAAGCGATTCCCAAACTATGATACGCGTAGTAACTGTAGAACACCAAACCATTCTAGCGAACTTGTAAAAGAAAGAAAAGTAATGCAAGCGAACGGAAAAGAGTACAAATTACTGATGTTTTAATTTACGAAATATCTTTAAAATATTCAGGAAATATCCCGAAAGGAGAGACATCTTGCTCATATTCCTAGAATATACTTGAAACATCCCACGGAATATTCTCAGGACATACTCACATTCCGGACATGCAGATATTCGTACAAAAATCTACATATTTTATACTGAAAATATTCACGTTTCCACATCGGGATATCCACAGTCTGTCTATACCTAGATTCTACATGTATTGTGTGGAACCTAGTAATGAGAAAAGGTTGAGAAGTCTTTGAAATATTAATCTTATAAAGAATGAACAAATTAGCTCCTTACAGATTTAATAAAGTGGAGAAGTTGTGAAAAGATGAGGACACTGATTAAGCTCCAGCCTGCTTTCTTTGTAAGGAATTAGCTATAATGACGATGGAAGCGTTGTGAGGAATACATAATAAATAAACAATATACTCACGTCCTTCAGAAGCGCTGTCTGGTTCAACGGAGATATCCACAAGTCCATTTTCACTCTGGCTTTTGGTCAACACAAGATTTCCTCCAGGTAAGATGTTGAACTTAAGTGACAATCGTCTCATGATTCTAGGAATGAAATTGAAGAAACCACTCCAACCTTCTTGAGAAATCTCTCGTGCACTCACAGCATCTAACTTCTCTCCAGAATATTCCAACTTAACTCCTTCAGTTAGATCCAAAGACCTGGTCTTGACGAACTTATAAATGTCTGCCAGAGCTCGAAGTTTGATGCATTGGAAATCTGCTTCTTCTAAGCAGTTAATCATCTGTTTCTCTGTAACTTCACCTGGAATTACATCTTGAGGCTTTGCTGTTGTTACACCCAATATAGCGATAACGGTTACCATGAAGAATCCCATAGCCATTGTTGAAGTAGAGAGGTTTTGTTGCTCCTTTGTTGGTGGTTGATCGAATGATGCTGATGAATAGCGTACTTCGAGTTTTTATACTCAGAATAAATTTTAGCCTAACTCTTTCACTTTTTTGTTTCCAGCTTCTGGTTAAAGATGCTGAAATGCACATAACAATGTTTCTCCCCTTTTCCTTTTTATCATATGTAGGTCTCAACATATAATTATGTTTAATTATACCTCTTTAGTGTTTTTATTAACATGTTATTCTAATTATTCTCATTTTATGTTCAGTGAAAGACGCTAGTAATGTTTTCACTTGTAAAAGTTGGAATGTACGAATGTGACTTTCCTCATATTCATGATTTTGATAAGTTCTTCAAGACGTGACCTTCAAACAAAATAAACACTATAATGAGAGGAATTGCAGTTGCAGTAATACAATTCCTCGATAACTTGAATCATTAAACGTTTCTGATTTTCTATACTTGTCGACAAGTTATTCATAATGGTAATAAGGACAGCAATAACAATAATAATAATAATTAATATTGGTCTACATTAAGGTGACCATATTTTTATCAGTGATTCCGGGGAGAATCGAGACAATTGCACTTCTTCGATGTAGCAGTAGTAAATTTGGGTACCTTTTTTTTCCCCACATCTATACTGAAATATTACAGTATTTTTAATACTTTTTATCTATACTCCTGGTATTTGGAATCCAGAAATGATAATCGCTTAAGTCAATCAGAAACATCCTAATGTGATTTTAGAAAACAGATATAACAGAAAGAGTACATTGCAAGAATTTAGCGAAAAAGTAGAAAATACAAAATTAGGACCCTTGTAAAGGGTATATTTAGTAGCCTTACACAGAAATCGTTTTCAATATTTTTTTCTAAATCAAAGAATAAAAGTTTTCGATGATATTTATTCTACTAACCGGAGAGAACAGTAGCCAGGGATAAATGCCTTAATCCGGGGAAACTCCCCGGAAACATGGGGTGAATGCAGTGGCATAGGTAAGGGTGGGGATAACCCCCCCCCCCCTTGACTGCAACTTTATGTACTTGGAAGGAGAGTATTTCCACAAGAAAAGAATGAAGTTATGTTTGGAAACATATATTTGTTAGTTAAAATATAAAATTGTTTGTAAGGTGCGGTAACAGCACTATAGCTTACGACAGTCCCGATATAATTGTAATTCATATAATTGTTTATTCATAAACAGACATTGGAAATTTTCCGTTGTACGATGTAATGTTATCTTTCAGATCGTAAGGGAGAACATAAACTTTTATTTCTTGGGATATGTTAGTAACTTTTGACTTCGACCTGTCACGATTAAAAGAGGGCAACGCTTGAAAAATTTCACAAACATCCATTGCCTAGGTAGAACTCGAACCCGCAACCTTGGAGATGCTGGCCTAATGCCTCAGACCGCACGACTACCTCGGTCGGCTATAAGGGGAGAATAGTCTAACCGTTAAAATCAGTTATTGAAATTTGCGATCAAGTTTCAATTTAGGATATTTTTGCCTGACCAGATACAGCTGAATGATTTTCTGCATTAGCGGATGAAGCTCTTAATATCGCCTACATGGGAAAACTTTGTTGTTAACTACGTCAATGATGAGTAGGATTTCTTAAAAAGCAGTTTATTCACAGACTCAGTAATAATCTGGCAGATCTTCCTCTAACGTGGCGTTGGCTGGAAAATTTTGAAGAAACAATGTCGGGACTTAGCGAAAACGATTTGTCAAATCTGATACATTTTGGTGTTAATTCCTAGATCATATTTTATTAAGAATATGATGGAAGGAGCAGTTTGCTGGGAAATTTAAAAAATAATCAAGACATACTGTAACAGTACCCTTCTGCGGTTGTGCAGCACACTCACTCAATGTGGGAGTATTTACGACCAACCATATTCGACTGATATTGAATTATTTAGGATCAGTTGGAACACTTATATTTTATGTCCGCTTACGGAAAGCGGATTTTTGTGGGATTATGGAGGGTGCAAATGTTTCACAACGTAATCCGACTTGAGGAGTAAAGTAACGCAAGTAACGCGTTACCTTTTCAGTAACGTTACTGTAACGCGTTACAATATTTTGAAAGTAACTGTAACGGGTAAAGAGTTACTTTTCTCCCAAGTAACGTCGTTACTTTTGCGTTACTTTTTCATCTGCTGTTTGCAAAGAAACAAACACAATTCCTTGTCAAGAAAGAAATATATCTTAGAATTTTTCTAGATTTTTCAAAGTCTAAGGTTTAATGTATTTGTATAGGTATGCATGTGTTGGATGTGTATATAATCATGGTAAAACAAAAAGGTATTTCCACAGTACCAATACAAAAGATGCAAGAACCGGGGCCAAAGTAACGCGTTACTATCGCGTTACTTATTACGTAACAAAACGCGTTACTTTCTGACAGTGGGTAAAGTAACATGTAACGCGTTACAGTTTAAAAGTAACGTGCCCAACACTGAACGCAATCCATGATTTTACAGAATTAATCCAATTTATGTTCGAAGAAATCATCCAAATTTCTTTATTGAACAATTTCACAAGCTCTCATTGAAGGCATGTAATGAATTTAATGCATTTAAAATTTATTCATTATTTTTATTCGATTAAATTAGTATTTATGCAACGATTAACCGTTGTACTTATTCTTACAAAAGGAACACCTTCAGCTTCACTTAGTAGAAGCTGTGAATAATGCCAAAGATGCTGTTTTAAAGTTTGAAAGTCCTAAAGCAAATTGTCTGAAGGAAAACAATGCAAGTTTCAGTATATTTGAGCTTGGAAGAATGTATGAAAATATTTACAGAAATCCAGAAAATGAAGTCTAATTACAGTGTAAGAAATGCTCTTTCACGCATGAATCCCGAATTTTTCTTAGGGTTTTCACGGATTTGGGGTAGGTTCAAAGAAGATCTGGATATAAAATTAGATAACAAATACAGCGTCTTTTAAAATTACACCGACAGACTTCTGGAAGTGATTCCTCAGATCAAAACAAGACTAAAATTACTAAGACAAATTTTCGAAATGTGTTTAGTTTCTAAGCTTAAAGGTCCCGAAAGCTTGGGAAGATGAACTTCAGAGCTTCATATTTGTAACACCACAAAAAGTAGAGCTGATGTGGCATGGTCCCTTCAAGGACTAAATCTTCACTACCCCAAAATGCGTCTTTCAAAATTCTACAATGGGCGCTGAAGGGGTTTCCGAAAGGAATTAAAAGATTCCCAGAAATTCTCTAACAGTAAAGATGGATCGAAATGATCATGAATGGGACGGTTTTCATGAGGAAACAATAATCCGTTTGCGCCAAATCGATATCTCAAGTAGATTCTATACATCGAACGATTTAAAAAAATGCGTCGTTGTATAACAAGCAGGAGTAAGAATTGCATAATTTCATCGAATGTTTTATTAATTTGTTATCAACGAGGTTGTTATCAAATAGGCTTAAATTCTTTGAGGGTACGACGCCGCATCAGCTCTACTGTTCGTGGTGTTAGGAATATGAAACTCTAAGAATCATTTCCCCACGCTTTCGGCTTCCTGCAGCTCCCCAAACTATACACATTTCGAAAATCTGACACACTAATTGCGAATATTGAAAGCGAAACTAATAAAAGTGTAATGGAAGCATAAAAGAGCTGTAGATTTTGTACAATCTGCACCCACATCCATGCCAAAGATTATATTTTGTACTCTGAAACGAATAAATATGTATATCTTTAAAAAAAATTCAAACTTCTAAATGTGGCTGAATTGACTGGCAGTTTTACTAGAGAAAAATGTCATCAAAGTAAGTTTATAAACATTAGTAAATGTTGGCCGAGGAATTCTTCGTTCTTGACAAAATCCCACCTGAAGTTTCAAATATGGCTAAATTTGTTTTAGAATTATGACTGAACTAAGCAAACTATACGGATATAATATATTCATACATTTAACACTTTACTGCACAATACTGTAATTGTGCTGTTCTAAAATTATAGAAAAAGAAAGCCCCGAAATATATTATTTTTAAGAAATGTGTTGTGCTTGGTTCCATAACTGCCAAGGATATGATATTATATATATCCCCTCCCTTGAGACATTCCTATCTACGCTACTGAGATGATCACCCTAGTCTACGTCTAAAATTATGAATGACTTATCAGTGTAATTCCGAAATAGGAGCTGAAAACTTTAAATTCTGCACAAATATTACTCTTTGGCTCTAGACCAGTGATTCTCAACTTTTTTTTCTGTTCCCGGAACACTTTTCTTTCTAGTGGGTTCCCGCAGTACACTAATGTATAATTTGGTAACAATGCGGAAAACTTGGTCTCTAATTGTTAAGCGTAAAAAGCTGATAATTTCTCTCTAAAGTAAATATAATGTGAATTACTTTTACTAGTAAAATCAGAGCCTTAGAAGTTTCGCGGTACACCTAGCAAATATCGCGACACAGTAGTGTGCCGCGCCACACCGGTTGAGAACAACTGCTCTACACGAATGCTAAGAAAGGTCTTACAAAATGCAACCCTTTAGGGCGGAAAGAGTGTTTACAAGTTTTAAAAGTCCCTCAGGTACCCTTCGAATAGGCAAACATATTCAAAAATTAATGCAAAACTTTCTTTCTAGAATTATGTTAGATCTTAATTCAGGGTTTGGAAAAAAAATATCTCGTAAAGGGAGAGTTCAGAGTCCAGAAGTTCATATATTATGAACTGAAAACGTGGTAAAATTGGAACGTATTGTGAACTTTATCTGTACTTTGATTTCACTGGTCTGCATGGGTTCGGTTGTCTCGCAGATAATTGCTGTTTCTTAATAATTTTGACATGCTCATTCCGAAAATGAAAACTGTTTGTTTCCATCACGTACAGTTTTTGCACAAAACTGCAATATATTACTTTCGTTAATTCAACAGAATAAGGTGTTGTTTCAGATGTTGTCAATAGATGGTGCTATAAATATGTATAAAATACATGTAATTTTACATTATAAATCTTCCATTTTGCAACATAGAGTTTAGAAAATTATTATAACGAAGTTCAAATGAGATAAAATGGATAACGTACAATTGAAGAATGTTCCGGGAATCCGGGAGGAAAAGTACTTTTTAAAAAAAGACACTGTGGCAAATTATTAAGCAAGTGTACAATACGAATACACTTAAATTAGTCTGCTAAATATCATTGAATTCTGGACCTTAAACTATTTTCTAAAACTCATTTTCAAATCCGTGTTATTTCTATGAGAATATTGTAGTTTTGGATGCATTAGTTTGATGTACTATCAACAATTTAGGTGATAGCTATTTCTAGTTTTTACAATAAGGAACATTTAAACAAAATCTTTGTATTTGAATAGACAATATAAAAACTATACAGTTTGGGATATCTATTCCCAGGTAGCCATTTACTTTAGTTATTTCAAATTTTATTTAATGTAACCTAGTACGATGCTATACATTTTATTTATAAGCCCATTCGATGAAGCTCAAAACCCGATATTCATCCACAGTGACTACTCCCTGGAACCATCTTGAGCAATACATTAATGCACTTTTTTTTTCAGGGTCTTCTCTTATGTATTTTCTGGATTCTTTCCTGTTTGTACCGAAACCACGCCAGCTCTTTTTTCTTGGGATTACAATAGTTATTTAGGCATATCTTAATTAACCAAATAACCTATCGTGTTCGGGTTTTCTCCAGGGATACTTCCACAGCACAACTTTACTAGTGTTTCAACTGGATGTTTGGCTAGCTTGCTAGCAGCAGTGAAAGAAATTCAGACAGGTATCTTTCGACAGATTGGACACATAAAGACATTGTCATTTTTATTTGGTTGCAAGAGAACGAAACTAAGTTTCCGATTTTGGTAAAACTAGCCGGATATTTTTTGGGGGAGGACCCCTGCATCGTCTCTTATCACAAAACGACTTTCCACGCAAGGTTCACTCACAAACTGCAAACATAAAATTAATCCTGAATCAGCGAGATGTCTTCTGTGTGTAAATTCTTGGGTAATATACAATATTTTTTTAAAGAAATATTGAAACAGAAAGAAACGTTTTTGTACTATTTGTAGTGGTAGAATAGTTTATAATTAAAGACAAAAGCATATATACCTAAGGCATTAATCCCATTCCTGAAGTAATACTAAATATTCTATTCTACTTTCCTTGAAAGACTACAGTATCCACAGTGAACGCTTGCATTTGAAGAAACAATTGAGAAAATTAAAGAAAAGATGCTAGAAACACACACTGTGAACCATGGGCGAACTTAAATCCTTCAAATCTGAATAATTCCATAGGCAGCTCTGCAATCACAAACAGCGGTTAAGTACTTACCGTTTTTTCTTTCTTTTTTCGCGACTATAGAGTCGTCTGCGACTTAACGTTACAATTGAAGCAGTAAATAGGTTACTTATACAGAGATTGTACTGCATATTCTGTTCATTCATTCATCTGACAAAGTTGGATAATCGATATTGTGGATACCCCACCCACAAACCCCACAAAAGTACCTGCTCAAAACCACTGTGAGCAAAGCGTTACTTTATTATATTGAGATTTGTAAGTAGTTTGTGGATCCCTTTTCTTTTGATCCCAAAACCCCACAAGTTAATTTTTCATGGAGTCCCAATAGTTTTTCAGATGTATCTCAATAACTACTTGATATATTGTATTCGGGATTTCACTTAACGTCTCAGTTGAAGTCGCTCTTCGATTTCTGCTTGAAAACTTTGAGCTGTATGCAGAAATGAAAACAGCGCGTGCCCATTGGTACCCCAGAACCAACAGATTGCCCCCTTGATTTTTGTAAAAATATTTCGTTTGGGACGCGTAATAATGCTATGTTATTACTTTTCCAAATTTTATTTTCCTTATATAAAATACTCAAGAACCCAAACCCTACCCACGTTTCAATGGCCTGTGCAAACCTTAGTTCATTTTGTGAAATTCTCGGGGGATTTCTGACATGGAAACTCCTACATGGGGTCTTTCCTCGATCAACTATTGTCAAATATTGCATGCAATAGACGTACAAACCGCTTATCAAACGCTGAATGTTGAGCAACTTATTTTGGTCACGACCGATTTGTTTCAAACTGTTGTGAAGCTAGTCAATCCGTGCCGAACAAAATCAAAATGTTCTTGCAAAACCCTTTGTTGCGCAAATTGCTTGATCGTGTATGGGGGCCTTAAAAGGATTCATCAGTTTTATTTCACAAAGTGGATTTACTTATACAAAAAATTTTGAAATATGCAAATAGGATGCAATTGAGAGGCGTTTTCACAAATTTCAGAAGTGTTTCTTTTTAAAGGTTTTAACATACTCTAATGATTTTGGTTCAGGAAAATCAGTTTTTGTTTCATCTAATCCATTATAATATTACAATATTCCAATATGTATTATTTTTATAACGAAAATTTTGAAAATTTTATAACGTGATCTCCAATTATTTCATCTACGTATACACTTAGGCGTGTTAAGAGAATCTTACTTAATACTTTGTAACAGGTTGGAAGTAACGAGATTCCGCGATAATTATTACAGTCCGATTTATCTCCTTTTATTTTTTGTAAATCGGAACGATTATAGAAGTTTTCCATTCCTTTGGGAGCTCCTCCTTTCTCCAAATCGCACTTATCAATTTGTGTAGTACCTTGATTAGTGCCGTTCCTCCTGTTTTAATTAATTCGGTTGGAATATTGTTTATTCCTGGTGATTTGCAATTTTTCAGTTTTTTTTACCGACATTTCGATCTCGATCTCGCTAGGTTCGGGTATCCACGGTTCTGCAGTGTGGATTTCAAATCCCTCTGTTTGTTCCTCGTTGTGTACACTAAGAAGTTTACCGAAATAATTTTTCCACACATCGACAATTTTAGTCGGATCTGCCTGAAGATTTCCACGTTCATTTCTAATCATTCCTAACCTCCGCTGGTAACCTTTACTTAACGGAGTTGTATATATATATCGTATGTTATTTGTCTTGTCGTTTTCCTCTATCTCCTGAATCTTCTTTGTCACATATTCTCGCTTTTCGTTTTTGAACCGAGTGTTGTGTTTCGTTTCGCGTTACTGTTCTGGTTAGTATTTGCTTCGGTTTTATTACTTAGGTATCGTTGCCTTGCTTGTGTTCGTTCCTCATGAATATTAGGGCATTTTTCATCAAACCAAGGTTTGTTTTTCTGTTGTTTCTTTTCACCTACACGTTCCTTCGCTGCGCTCTTAACTGTTTCACGAATTGCTTCCAAGATCTTACTTACATTAGTTTAATTATTGACATCATCTTTATTATTATTCGAGTCTGCTAAGATGTCGAATCTATTTGAGAGTTCGAGTTGGTCATCTACTTTTTATGGTCGGATATTTTAATCGTTTAATTTCGAAATTCACTTTTTTTATGCCTTGCTTTCTCTGTTCGCGATGCATAACTTTTCCCTTAATTTTTTGATCACTAATTGATGGTCGATGTTACCTTCTGGTCCTCTGTACGACCTAACGTCCATTATGTTGATGTGTCCTTGACTATCTACTAAAACATGATCGATCTGGTTGATAGTTTTGCCATCCGGAGGTACCCGTGTGTATTTGTGTATGTCTTTTTGTTCAACGTACGTGCTCTTTACCAGTAGGTTTTTCGAAATCGCGAAAGTTATCAGTCTTTCTCCATTGTTGTAGGTCTTTTCGTGAAGGCTGTAATTGCCTATAGGAGGCCTATATCCCCCCCCCCCCTGATCAGCCCCATCAGTTACAAAATGATTTTTGAATACGTTCTACATTACATGAAGATTACTTGAAGATTGCCTATAGTAGTTCTATATTTTTCTTCTCTCCCTACCTTTGCATTGAAAACACCCAACACAATTTTCGAATTATACTTCGGAATTCGGTCAGCCTTTCTAGCTCATCGTAGAATATATCTTTGTCGTTCCCATCAGCCTCATTGATCGGTGCATAGACATTTATTAAAACCGTTTTGAAGCATCGTATACGTATCGTAACATACAATAGTCTTTCGTTTACGAACTCTATATCCTGAACTGCCAGAAGGATGCCATTCTTAATAAGAAATCCTGTTCCGAAATTATGTGACTGAGTTCCCTCGTAGTAGAAAGTGTATATTCCCTTTCGGATACTATCTTGACTCTCCCACCGGATTTTCTGTATCGCTAATATGTCCAGCTCGTACTTCTCGGTCTCGCGTACCGTCACAAGAAAGCGCCCGTTTTATATAACGTTCATACGTTCCATGTTCCAATTCTAAGATCTTTCTTAATCCTGTTCTTGGAGCCCCCTGAAGCAGAGATCCGAATGAGGGACTAGTTTATCTCTGGAATATTTTACTCGAGGAGAATCCATGAACCATCTGTTACTATTTCTTGACATGATTTAGCGGTGTTGAGTTGTCAGATCTACGACCGCGTAGAAAAGGCAGAAATTCAAGATGTCCTCTGTCCATCTCTGAGCCTTGCCGATGTCATTCATCTTCACCCATATTGTGGCAATTGTGAAGCCGCTTCCCTTCACCATGATATTTTGTTCGGTTTATCTTCCCCTAGTCTTTGTAGATCCCTCAACTAACTGCAAGGCACCAGTACTTGTTTTTGGTCAGCCCCAGGATATTTCCGCTACCCACCATATCTGGTCGGCATTCCCCTACCCGAAACCTGGGGAGGCGCCTAGTGGTAGACCAATAACTCCAACAGTATTTCCTCTTCAATTTTTTTTTGTTTGTTTGTTTTATGACTGAAAGTCTCATCTGCAAAGTTAATTAAATAATTAAGAGTGCTCTCGAAGAAATTCAGTACATACGAAACTGCATTTTAATATATAAGAAGAGAACTTGGAGTAATATAGAACATTAAGTTCGAATACAGTAAACTAAAACTTTATTCAATTTTTTTTTTCAGTTAATGTAAAAATAAATTACAATCTTTTGATGAGGACCTGCCATCTCTTGTCATCGGTAATCACTAATTTTACGCTCTTGTTTTTTCTTTAAAATTATATTCATTAGAGTTAATTAACGTACCAGGAATCAGAAAGTAAGTATGAATTAATTTTATTTTTATATTAAAAAAACAATATCTATGTTTATTAGTCCGGGTGCCAAATGCCAAATTTGCACCTGACCGTGTTGTGAGGTATGAATAAAATGTTTTTAGTGATTTTGATAGGTTAGGATGTATTGATTTCAGATTCAATTGATGCCACTCTCTGAAGCCTGAGCAAATTATGTAATTCAAGATGGCGTCCAGCGTAAGTGTTGCTTTGGATTCATTAGTAAAGGAATATTTATGAGTGCGGGCTTATCCTTTGATCCGTTTTTACATCAACAAAATGAAAAATAAGTAAACGTGTCATATATGCAAAAAAATAAGGTGACTGTGAAGTGCTTTGTTCTGCAAATACGTGCATCATTATATATTTTTTACTATTTAGTGACCCTCTTACCTTTCTCTACCTCGCAACAAGACTTAGTTTCAATGTACGCCGGAGAATAGTCATAAACATTTTTCCACTACAGGTGGGACAAATGGGCAGCCGCTTCCTCGGCTTGGGGCCCAGTGCTGACAGGTGGAGTTTCCATACATACACAATACGTAAACAATAACACTAGAAATACTTAGAATTTCCCTACTCTACTAATTTATTTATAACTCTCAGTTCCAATTTTAACGTTGATACTAATTTATTTCAAACTATTACAAGGATAGATTTATCAATCCCTACTAGTGAATAATTAGTTATTTAAGTGTTTAAGAACTGCAGTTCATATTAGTAATACTCTGTGACATTAATTTCTTTTCTGCATGATGATTATTAATAATATTAGACTTGAGTTACCAATGTCGTTTCCATGAGAGATCTCAGATTCTCGTTATTTCAACAGCAGGCTTTGGTTTACTTTTCTCCTGCGTGTTTGGCTTTTGTTTTTGTTTATTCAAGAGCTTCTCTCTTGAATATATATTTGTGTGTGTGTGTCAGCACTGAGTTTCCTCTAGCTTACTCTGCTTGTGATTGTATTTGCTTTCTACCCTGTGTGTTTCTTTGTAGCACTAAAACTATCTTATTATAATTTTATTAGTTTTCTGCTGTATTTCTTGAAGGTTAGCCTTTCCTGTGTTGCGTTCTCAAATTATACATTACTTCTTGTTGATTTCTTTTCCATTCTGAATCGAATTTCAGTTTAAGTTCAGTTCCTTGATGCCAGTGTGGAAGCGTTCGTTTACTTGCTTCATTAATCTCAAACTCTTGAAATAAAACATATTTATGCGACACTCATCCCAACACATATTTACTCCTGCACTGTACTACAATCACTCGTCCGAGGTCTCTATTGCAACGCCACGGGCTCAGGTGGCATCAGCGTCCTCTTGCACCAGATTGCAAGCGCACACTATTTCATCCAAATTCATCCTCTGTTTGTCCTTATTTTGTTTCCGTAACATTATGTGTCGTAAAAGTCAAACCAAGTTCTTTAAAAATATACAGCGCAAGTACGTGTATCGCGAGGACTACAACATGTCCTAATCACTGTCACTGTTTTGCACTGCATCCGCTATTCTGGTTTGCGGATTGCAGCAAGATTGGTTTAGTGATTGGCAGCACACGCACATCAAGCTGCAAGAAATGTTGCTTCCTGTGCAAGTGCATCTCGCAGTACTGCACGGTTTATCAGAACGACATGAACACTTGGCCATGTCTAAAATGTATGGAGGTGCGACTGAAATGTTGTGTGGAATGGAGATTGGACTTAGTTCATTCATGCCATCTTTCTTCTGCCATCCAAACGATGTGGGAAGTATGCTTGATAGCAAAGTCCCGCTTTTTCTGATAACCAAATGATGCATTGAAGATGAGCCCGCTTAACATTTTCAACGAAACATTCATGAGTCGGTGGAAGCGATGATAAAGAAGGAGCTCGTAGCTGCGCTTGTCCGAATTTCTTGCCCAAACTGTTATTCTTGCACCTGTCATGTTCTCAGCACCTTGGACGCCGTAACAAGCAGCGATAAATGCTGTGCATTCTTCCGTTACTTCTGTCATATTAGACTCGACATTACCCAATGTTAGTAACTCATTTCCGTCACGTTTCAGAACTGTTTTATTTCGTATTCCGTGCAAAGGTGCCATTGTGTCACAACCAGAAAGAGCATGGACAGCTGGAAGACTTGGAATTATGTCAGCGTTTTTTAACAGTCGCCCTGATATCTACAGTACTTCTTGATGCTTTAAACGATACCATGTAGATGTCATTCGTGAATTTTAACATATGGTAGTAGTACAGCAACAGAACGGACACATCCGTATCATCGCATAGCACATACAGGGAGATGTCATTTCTTTGTTCCACTGCACATATCAGCTGCTGAATCATAATAACGTCTGCTTCTTCGTGGTCTGTTCCCAAGTCACTCCTTTCAGTTACATCTCTACGGTGTATCTGAAAAGGTGTAACATGTGGAGCCGTTACTACTAGTGTCTTCCTGAATGTGCATGTCTGTAAATGTTCGCTGAGGTATTCATACAAGAGGTTAATTAACTGCTTTTTGTTATTGGAGTTACACAGAACAACATCTCAAGGAGATAGTGGTCTTTCTTCTCTCAGCGTGAACAACCTGGAAACTTTTCCCCGAGCACTTCTTGTGAATGACTTTATTCTGAAATCATTATATCTATCAAATACTAAGTGTACATCAGCATTCTCCAGATATAGAATCAATTTCTGCAATAAATTTGTCAGGAAGTCCCGTACTGTTCCCCCCCGACTGGCCAGCGGACTACCCATAATAAAGCGCAGCCATCAATTATAATAAGGGAAGGCGCACTGCTAGTTCTGCTTGATTGGGTCACCGCCAATGCATTTATCAGCACTGACTTATCAGTATCTTCTCTCATTCTCCCGTCATTTTTAAACATCGAGGAAGGCACTGGAGAAAGTTCAAATCTCAGCACGTCACATATGTCAATGTCCCTACTACTATGAAGGGCAAGGACTTCCATACGACAGAGATGAACCCTTTGATGCTGTGGATTTCACTCTACTGTCTCCTTTCTTTTCATCCATGTTGCGTACAGTGTTATGAAATGGAGCATAAAGCCCCTGTGGGAGGCTTTCTTTGTAGGTGCGCACAAACGTAATTCCTATGTCGTACACTTTGTCCACATTAACGCTTTCGGAAGCTATTCTCCCTGAAACAATGTTTACCAGTCCATCGGGATGCTGTGCTGGATTTAAGGGCTGTATGCATAACTCCAACTGTCTCCTTAATTTGCTGCGGTCTCGAGCATCTCGGAGAATCCTGCTGTTTCCTTCTTCCTTGTGAAACTGCTTTTCCCTCTGCTTCCCCATTTTACGCACGTCGCTGTCCAGCTGACTCGTGACATGCATTCCTAGGGCCCACCGTTTCACTGCTGACCCGTTCAGTGTACTACCAGTCAAGGAGTTCCCTCTCCCACCATGGCCATATCTCATAAGCGTAGTTTCGATCATCATGTCTCACCATATGCTGTTCCAAAAACCAATTGTGTGTCTCAATACATGTTCCCCTTTCAAGAATCGCTCCATACATTCCTGCGGCATCTTCTCCATTAACGTGAGATAGGCACAGTCACATCGCAAATAATTCCAATGATCAGCAGCAGCAAAGTACGGTAACATTACCTCTACACACCACAAATGAAGACACCAATCCGCTTCTCTTTCTGCTCTTACGAAGGTCATCATCAGGAACACTGGCTTAATGAGACAGGACACCCACAACTGAGTTGTTCGACTCGTGGCACTTTTTTCTTCTAACGCCGTCATCATAGAATCCCAACTCGTCATATCATTCTCTTCCAGAAAGGGACGTAACACTTCTTCTGCTAACAGCCTCAGGGCTAGGACATTTTGAGGGAACTTCTTACCACGCAATATTTGCAATGCCTCAGCAAATGCGGACTCGAGGACTTCTACAATTCCACTGCCACTCATTAGGGCGCCCACACACCCTACGAAAGACATGAACATGTGCATACCACCAAGCCGAGGAACGAAATCAGAAAATGATGAAGGGTCATTCCAAATAATGTCCAATACTACTTTGTATATACCCTGATCAGTGGTCAGCATGACGAATGATTGTTCATATTATTTCTGTCCATTTTCATTGTCTCCTGAAAACCTTGTCAAAATAATTCCCATGGCATGAGTTTGCTGTAAGCCGTTTTCTGAGCATATGCTAGCTTCGAAGTTATCAGCTACTGCTTGAAGAAATCCCTGTCCTTCTCTTATGCTACGTAACTTGTAGTTGTCGCTGCAAGCTTTAGCTACTGATGCTTTGAAACGCTTGTATTCGTCACAAGTACTGGTAACTTTGAAGTGGCTTAGTTCTTCGATGACAGTTTTTCTCTGCACTGCATTGGCAAATGCAAGATGCAATGGGACTGCTGATTTATTTAAGCAACTTGTTACTATGTTGCCTATTGTAGCTGCTGCGGCATCTGGTATATTCAGATCGGACAGCAGCTGCAGTAGTGTCTGACTACAATCACATTTTGCAGATTCCACATTAATCCTGACATAGTACTTGGATTTGTCCGCTGTAGGAGTTTCTTTTCGTATTGCAGCAGCCACTGGTCTGATATGTTCCGAGAGAAAGTCCTCTTCGTTTTCAGTTTAAATCAGCGACATTGTGCAATGCTTCATGAATAAAATCAGGCTTGCTATTCCGGGAGAGGACAATACCAACAGTTCATCTCCAAAATGTTCTTGCAGTTTTTGCACTAACAGTCTTCTCTATAGTCGACCCCCCGAAAGATGAATATAAGGAGTGTAAAGCGACACTGCCCAATGTTTGACTATTGTTTTCAAGCATTTCTTGTGCAACTTCCTTGAAAGTATCATCACCTTCTTGCGCATTAGACGCTGAGGCTTTATTTCTTGCCGCAGTAATATTTCTAGGACTTGTAAATAGTTTGTGGCACTTCCAGTGATACCTAGCGTCCGCGGCATGCAAATCACTGCTAGCACCTAAAATTAGTAAACGCACCTCTTCAGCCCACTTGTCTTTCCTTTTATCACACGCGTCTAGTATTATCTGCTTCACATCCAACGTACGTACTAGAAAATAATGCTGGTACCGGCTATAATTTTTCGGATCACGGTCTTTGCACACTTCCCCACAAAAAAGCACGCAGTTTGAAAGTCAAATAATTGTGAATCTGAGCGTAACTGCCCTTTAAGTGGTTGAATTGTGTCCTCTGTCTGTGACTGCGCTCTTTTAAGAGCTTGCTGAATATGGGTTTTTGAAGTGTAACTTGAGACACAGCATCTATGGCAATGTACGTATCTCCAACCGGGGGTTGGCAGAAATGCGTTGCTCTAATTCTTGGAAAATACAATCTCCTCGTTGCTTACTTTCTGTTATTATGGATTCTATTCTTTTAGCGGTAACTGCTGTCACCACATCTGTTTTCCCACACTCAAAGAGACTGATATTTTGTGGAGTCAGCCATGACACTCACTCGTCAGGACCTGCAAGAAATAAACTAAAATAGAATGAGAAACGCTGCCACTTATTAATTTCGTTACGGTTGACTTTACACAAAAAAAACTACAGTTTCATATTTCCGGACCACAGAAACATATAATTTGATATACCGCACGTGCATATAAGTTAAAGGTCTGAAAATGACGTCCATGGCAGCCATATTTGCCGCCATGTTGGATTACTGATATTGCTCACGTGCTGGAAGGTGGCATCCAACGGAATTTCGAAACACGCATCACAATGGAACACAAACCGTAAAAACATTTTATTCATACCTCAAAACAAGCTTTACCCCTTTGGCACCCGGACTATATTCTGTGCTATAGTCGCTAAGCTATTAGTATAAAGATGCAATTAGAATTTAGATACTTTAAGATTATATTCCCAATTTGGGAGACGAGTCTGAATTTTAACTTTGTACTTAATAAATGAATAGTCATGAAGCAATTTATCAGGTATGCTTAGCAATTCTGAAACTCTATTTCAAGTAGTATTTGAGGCTATTTCAGACTATAAAAAATTTCCTAAGATTTTGTTTAATTATATGTCACGTGAAAGGCAGTGAGTATAGTGTTTAAAGGCGAAAAATACTTAACCGTTTTATATATAAATTCAATTCAGGGAGAAAGGTAAAGGTGTATAAGTTTATTTTAAGGTGACTTTAACGAAACCCACCTTCGCTATCTCGGCATTAATTCTTCCCTGTGCGTGACATTCGCGCGTTTTCTAACATTAAATTCGTGTCTGTGTGTGTGACATTTCGCGAAGTTTTATATTACGGAATATTTAAATGTAGTTGGTGTACCGTATCCAAAGTTACGACCCTAAAAGAAGAAAATCCAAGCTTATTTTCAGGTAGGGTATATAAAAAATCTTTAACTTTAGCTCCAAGCTCCTGATCGTAAAGAGACTTTAAAATAAATCTAGTATTCAATGTTATGGTGTTTGGGAGGCGTTAAAATATCCTAAATTTCAATCTCTATATAAATTATTAAATAAATACAGATTGTTCAACGGAAAGGTGGACAATATATCTGGACACGAAATTTTCTCATTTTGGTAAGTTGACCCTGATGGTACTATTCAACTCAAATAAGATATTTTAAGCACGGACTTATGATCTGTAGACACATATACTTTGCCTCGGAATTCAAACTTATGCATGGTTCGTATACCTCGTTAGTAGAACCCGTCCTTAGAAGTTATTGCGCGTGTTCAAATAGGACGAAACATCACAGCTGAATTCAAAACAAACACAACATAATGTCTTATGAAAGTTGCACAACAGCCACATTATTCTGGATTACGTAATGAAGAAGAATATGATCCTGAGAAAGGTAGTTTAACCGTGAGGATGCGCTTTCTGAAATCCAATCAATCCTCTCTGCGCTGAAAGTATGTGTCCTTGCATCGCTTCTAATATTTTTTTTCCTAATGACATCACTGATAAAAGGTCAGAAGCATTCTCAGATTTGAACTAAATAATTAATTTCCAACCTATTGAACCCAATTGTAGTTAGTATTATCACATTTTTGAGAAAATTGAAATAACTTAACACTCAAATGTGCTTTGTACAAGATCTGGAGAGTTGGAAAAGTCAAAATTCAGTCTTTGAAGTAAACTCCTGGTAAATGTTTACACACTATTGCACCGTGGAAAATTTTCTCACATTCTTCGAGAAAGCTAGAACCCTGAAATCATAAATAAAGTTACATTCACGGCTTACGTCATGTTCTCATAACTTTTTTTATTTATCAAGTCAATCCTTTAAATTAACTGAGTAATTTCCGATTTCTTTAAAATACGTGGTTAAAATGGCGGCAGCAAACACTTAATTAGAAATGCATGTTCGATTATGATAAGAAACCGTTTCCTTTTTCTGCGCATGTGTGAAAATCTCTCTGGAAAGGGGCAAATGAGAACCTCCAACCATGCAAAATAAATCTCTCGGTGGTTTTGACCGACACTTTTTTAGACACATCAGGAACACTGCAAATCCTTACATATATCTGAAACTTGAATAGATACATCAACCAACGTGTTCAATTTTTTTTACAGTGTAGATATTGTCATGTGTAATTTTTCTAAATTAATTATTGAAATTGTTTTATAATTTTTGTTCTTATTTTGACTCTTTGACTTTATTTTGACTTGAAACTTTAAGCTGGTACTTTTCATGTCCTTCTATCGTCTATGAAACCTCTATGAAACACAGTGTGTTAATTTAAATGATTAACAATTTTAAATAAATTGGCTTCTGTACTTATTCTTCTTTATGAATAAGTAAACAGTACTTGAATCATGAATACAACCAATAACATTAAAATTATGTATAATGTTTAACGTGTAAAAGGCCTTCTGTTTAAATATATTTGTGATTTCATAAGATACCCACAGAATTATTCCACTTTTTACAATGTATATGTCAAAGAATATTTTAATGAACAATTGTTTAATTACAAAAGCAGATATTAGCAGATATTGTGAAAATATTTAAAATATCATAATTACATGCATTTTACACAAGTAACAATTTTTCTAACATCTTCCTTGCATTTGTTGGTCACAGTGTTTTCATATTTGTAAAAGTCTCTCTGCTGTTTTTTTTTTTTTTGCAAAAGTTACTCACTTCGTATTTCCTGTTTTTTGTATCACTATGATCTGTGAAGAAATTTTAAAGTGGAAACGAGATGTAAGCCCAGAGCATGCTTAATGGTCTCCTCGTGTTCCGAGATCGGGCGCCAATTCATTGTGCCGTGGACCGATGTTAATATTTCTACTCAATGTATAGGAGTCAAACATAACATATGCTTTGACTAAAGATGCATAGTTGATCTGTAGTGAATATGATCCTCACGAGTGTTTGTCTGAAGGAGGTGTCGTATCTACTACCTTTACAGTACAATTTTTGTAATAAAGTATAGTGAATAATAAGCCTTGTCAGCGTATTTTAATTACCTTAAATGCAAATAATGTATTTATTTCATTTCTTCTTAACTGTGTGCCAATGTGAAAAGCGTACGGTAGCTATTTCATCCCTTCTTCATTGCTATCCAATGTAAACAGCGTTTTTATTTTATTCCTTCTCAGTTCTTTTCCAATACAAATAGAGTAGATACTCCATTCCTTCTTGACTCTTCTCCAATGACAATAGAATAACTATTTCGTTTGTTCTCCACTATTTCAGTAACCTTGTACAGTATAGCATTAATTACGAAAACATTTCGTACAGAATGAAAGATACCACTAACACAATGGTAACGTTTCACTATTTTGCAAAAATCTAAAGCAATAACTCCAAATAAAGAAACTTTTGTTACTAAATTTAGTAACAATTTATCATGTCTCTATCTTTTAGAAGCTATGCCCTTTACATTAGGTTGCCATACGTCCATATTTTGTACGGACAGTGCGTATTTCGAAGCCCCTGTCCGTGTACGTACCATACTTTTCAAAAAACTAACTAAATGTCCATATTTTTCATTTAATCAGTTATGGACTGTTTTAAACCCATATATTTTGACAAATACATAACACACTATTTATAAAAAACTTTCGACTAAAAAAGAAATTGTTCCTAAGTGCGTACTCAGTGATTGTAGAAGTACTATCAGGCTAAAATATTCCTTGTAGATGTACCATTTTATTGTTGCTGGATTTATTATTACCCAGCCTTGTACTTACCGAGGTCACAGGACCTTTTCTTCATTATATGGCATTCAATTCATATTTTTAGAACACTATTTAGATAATAATAAGCATTATTTCCTCAATACTTGTGCTTTTAAGAACACAACCGAAATACGCATGCCTATTTTGTACCTGGAAGTAACCAATCAGTCATTCTGCCAGACCCTCTCGAGCCACCACCACCCACACAACTTTAATTATTATGGTCAAAAATTGATTTTAAAAAAACATGTAAAACTCCACTTACACCCTCCCAATTTTGACTTTACACCCCCCCCCCCCCAACTGAAAATCCTGGCGCAGTCCTTGAGTCAACAATAACCCAATCAACTTCGTTATCGTCTAGCAATATTCTAGAAACACCAAGATTTTGAAACTTAATGAGTAAAACACTCTCTATAGAGAATCTTTTGTTCATTAAGTTTTCAATATAGAGATGATCCTAATATAAACAATTACCTATGATTAGTATTAAGTGTTTAATTCATGTTGATATTGCAAATAATTGCTCGCAGATTCATTATCTTCAATTAAATAATTGTCCGTATTTGACCCGCAACTATTAGCTAACCATATTTAGGTACATGTGCTTTCAAACAAATTTTAGAGATTACATTGAACGGTTAGCTTTGTAATCTCAAGACATTTTTAACAAGAAATTATTCCCAATATCTTGAACTTTCCAAGGATGTATTATTACTATTCAAATGATTTGACTGACTGACAGTAAATTTGCCCGGGCCCGCAGGGCCACCGAGGCTGGACTTCTGACCTCTTGGGCCACTTTCGTCCTTAGAGATATTTATTAATTATTTTGAAATTTGATTTATTTTAGAATAAAAGAATCAGACCCTGCACCGGCACCACCAAGCAAGCCTCCCGGAAACCCACCCCAACAAAAATTTGATTTAAGTTTATTTAGTAATCAATGCAAAGGAAGCTACTTAAATCTATTTTACTTAATTCAGATCAGCCAAGTTATTCATTTGATTATGGTTATGTTTAGTATGAAATAGATAAGGAAATAATGGATTTGTTCGATGTGATTATATTACTTTTAGAATGTATTAAATATTTCCATAATTTATTTGTATGTAATGTGTTGCTTCTCGTTCTTGATCACTTTAGGGGCTCGCTGTCTATACTCCATTCTAATTGTTTGTAATTTGTTTTTGAGATTTATATTTGTTTATTTATTTATTCTTAGATTTTCCGTGGCGAAGCATGAAAGTTAGAAATAAGTGCACTTTGGAATGTTGTTTTGTGATTAGTTGCTTATTATCTTCGTTTGTTGAGACATTTGAAGTTATTTCATTTTTTTTTTTTTTTTTTTTGTGAAAGGATTCATTTCCCACAAAAATGTGTCCATCAGTAGATCTTAGAATATTTAAGTGTCATTGGAGATGTTCTTCGGCAGTTAAGTTTAGTGCTGAATGAAGTTGTTCTTTAGCTTTTTCAGGCAAGACCATTGTCAGAACAGAAGACGTCCATTTGATAATGTTATTTGAAAATGCATGAAATGCCTTATTTAACATTTCCTGATTTTTTGGGATACTAGTTGTTACATATTATCCTGTCTTACTGTTAAATACCGTCTCGTTTACTTCCTTATTGGCATTATTACCGGATCTCAATATCTTATTGGTATTGTTGGTATTGTTTTTGGGTGCTTAGGTTTCTTTGGACAGTGAGTACTACCTGTTCTATGCTCAGTCTTTTTACATGTCGCACAAAATCTGGGGTTGGGGGCCACTTTGCATAGAATACGGAGATGTTCTTCCCCACATTTAAAGCAAACTTCATCATTTGTGCAGTTTTTATTTTCGTGATATTGAAACCATCTATAGCCAGGTGAGGATCTAGCTACTGTTTTAGAGGCCTCTACCTTATATCTGAAGAAATCGACTGAAATTCCATTTGTAATTAATTCACTAACTAATGAGGGATCCTTAGTGAAAAAACGTATAAGTGGTAATGGACCCTTCTCTCCTCTAATTCTGATCAAGTTTGTAACAGGGAAACGTTCTTTTAAATGCTTATTTAACTCTTCTGCATATGTGGAGAGTGCTATGCCCCTAATTACAACCGAAAAGGTGGTGGTAGTCTTAATTGGATTCTGTTCCTTGATGTCTCTGAAAATGGAAGTCAATTCAGTATTCTTGCCCAAGGTTTTAAGTTGAAAAGTTTTCTCAAATTTCTTCAAGTTGCTACTATCTTTGAAATACGTATAGTTTGATAGCCGTATTGTTTTCTATGGGGAAAGCTGTTAATTCAATCTCAGGTATTTTAGCAGTTATTTCCTTATGAAATTTGATTGGGTCCATAAAATTGCTTTGCATATTCCTAATAATAATTTCATATTTAGTTTTTCCAGGACCATAATGAGATTTTTCTTGGTCTTTTAGATTTTGATTAGAAATTTCTGTTATAGTGTCATTCGGAGCTGTCAATTCTTTTTCATTAGAGGTAAGAAAGGGATTGGAAGGAATATATATATATATATATATATATATATATTGTATTGAAGGGAATTTTGGGAGAATTTGTATTGCCTGGATTAGTAGTTCCTTAATTGAGGGGGATAAAAATTCTTCTAAATTATGCTCGTAGTGTATGCACAGAGTAGCACGAGCGGAAAAATAATGATAATACAGAACTTTTATAAAAGAATAATTTATTGGAGCATCAAAGCTACAAAATAAAATAATTATAAGTTATTTTGTTGCAGTCCTGAGTCTTACTGCCAAAGTATAAACAGTCTTCTTTAGGTTACATATAAATATTTAAGTTTTCCTGACCTCTAGCCATATAGAACTCAACCAAAAATATAGTTTTCGAATATCACTGGATGTGTTGCAATTTCCAAGAAGACACTTTCAATTAGGACAATATAGATAGCTGCTTCTTCACATCTTACAATAGCAATTATATAATTTAATTTCTGCTTATAATATAAATTTTGGTCTTCAGAATTATTTACAATAATTCCCATGATGCTATGATATGATCACCTGAAGAACAGAATTAATTTATTTTCTCAAAACATAACTTTTTTTTAAATACAAAATTCATATTTATACTAAAAGGAATTTCGATAGCAGTCTTGTTCTAACAACATCAACATAAATAAATACAATAGTAACAAAACCAATATAACACAATAACAACAATACAATCTCATACTCGTTGTAAGAGACCAGAGCCATCTTCAAACTATCTTTAAGGCGAACCATACTTGTATTTAATTTTTCCTCTGCACACTAGATGTCACTGCCTAACTAAGGTTGTTCGTGCTTATTGTTTTCAATTGAATTAAAGACTAAATTCTCTGTAAAGCTCTTTTCAATTCCCGGGCGTGTATCTAGACGAGAGTATGCGTATCCTGGATTCCTGTTTGCAAGTCGTGAAAGTCCGTTGATCAGGGAGACCACGAGAGCTATAGCTCCTACAATTACGCCTTTAAATGCAAGAAATTTAACAGCTGCAAGTCCCAAGATGAACAATGTACTGTAGAGTCCACCGAACATCATCATTGACATCATCACTTTACGCTTCTCGTCACCACCTTGAAGAAAAAAAAATATACATTGTTAATAATTATTATTAATCACATAAATTGGGTACTTATTTCTTTGAAACGATATGTTAACACATCACTTGAAAATATGATTTCAAGAACTGACAAAATCCAATTGAAGACGTGATGCGGAAAAGGACCCAAGTCCATGAAATCATTTCGTTTTATGCACTATGATCTAAAGAAAGGTCCAACTTCGCGGACTGGGCCCACCGGTCAAATAGCAGGGATTTTAATTATACATTTTCATGTGTAAGCAGCAGCATTTGGATTCCCCGTTTTGACACAGATATTAGCAACTCTGTAGATAATGCGACTCCATCACAGTGCGTAAAAAATATTTTCATGGAGTTAGGTCCTTTTCCAAATCACGTCTTCAATTCGTTGTTAAAAATATAGTAGAATATTTACAATGAGAAGTACAGTCTATTTTTGACTGTGTACTACTTATTTTGGCTTGGTCAATTTCTAGAGACAAAGGGACTTTGATTGTCTTTGGACTTAATGTCTGTCTGTTTGCCCATCCCATATGTATGCAGCGCAGGTGGTTTCATCCGAAGTACCTCGGTGATTTCAGTAATCAAATCATTCATTGGTCGGGTTATAACATTTGGAAATTTCCTATGTTCTGTGCCTTGTGGTCTTATTTAGCTGTATTTAATTTGCGTTATGTAAACGTAATAGGCTGCAATAGTTTGAGTTCGCCATACCTTTGAGAAATGCGTCCCTCCTCGAGAAATATACAATCTCAATATAAATTAAATCGAAATTGAGAATAAACCTGGATAACTTAATTCGGGTTGACAGGCGAGATTACTCGAATAACTAAATGCTTATTCTAGATTCCCTTAGGCCAGGGTTCCCGCCAGGAGTTTCAGTTTGGGGGAGTGTAAAGTCAAACTTTGGGAAGGTGTAGGTGGAGTTTTGTGCGGTTTCTATCGATTTTGCAAAGCAAAAAAAAAAAAA